>JARVZY010010305.1:0-27812 GCA_030686995.1 Artemisia argyi | reverse complement strand
AAGGTACCACATGTAATCGACAAACAGCTCAACCTTTCATAAAATCCATCATCACACGTAACAAGAAGCTATCTTGAGCCAATATGATCACAACTACCCTTCATGCAGCAAAGTCTAGACATAAACAAACAATATCATCAACATAGAAAACCAATATGCAAAGAATCTGCCATGAACTAACATAGGGTTAATAAACCCTAACTAATCAGCCACCATATGATCCGCACAATACTCCACACGTAGCAGCAATAAATCACAACATAAGGAGCAGAAATCGAACCAAGGTTGCTATACTCATAGGGTTTAACCCAAACTTCCAATGCCATAAACAATCCAAGTGTTTGGAATAAACCCTAACATCCAAATCAGCATATTACGAACCATACAAAATAAGACATTCCAAGCATCAATGTCTAATCGTAATACGTAAACTTCGATCACCAACCCAACAACATAATGAATCAAACACAGGTAAGTGAAAGAAGGATAGTTTTTGAACAAGCATACCATCAAACTTGACTTACATCTCTCTCTAAAACCCACTTAAATCCATAGAACGTCTATAGTGGCACAAACACACGACCAGGACACCGTAGATATCCACACACAGACCCAACTCACGATCAGCATCACACGCACCATCATGACAAAAACCACAACCCCATACCAAGGTTGACATACAGTAATAAAACCAGATCAAACCAGGTACAAAACCCTAAAAAATTAGGGTTTCGTTCTCCATAAGCGCATAAAAACCCAAAGAACGCACCATGTAAAATGTAATCGATCTATATAAAACAAATCGACTGGAATTACAAACATGAACATGCCACGATCACCAGCAAGAAGATCGTATAACGATAAACCTATAAATTATAGACGATCACCAGCAGAACCCTAATAACCGATAGCAAGATCGACCGAAAAAATAAACCCTTAGCACATGATCGATCATAACCACACCATGCCACAGATCGTACCAAGATATAGTTAAACGATTTATAAAAATCGTCTAGCATATAATGAATAAATAGGAACGAGCTACTTTGCTACACCGACCCACTTTGAATAAAAAATTTACGTTTTCGATTTTACGTTACGTTTCTAGTTTCCTTATTTGAAATACGTGCTTAAGTGATTATTTGTGCTTCATTTGTTATTACATTAGTATAATCTCATCAAAATCACTTTTTACCACTTTCACGACACGTATCACAAATCGGGAATTGAGAATTCCATTCACCCTTCACACCGACTACGACCTCGGGTTATCCGTATTTCTTTGCGGATCTCTTGAGTAATAATATACTATATATAACTTTATTTTCTCATGAATCAGTCCCCAAAGCGGTTTGAAGTGATCGCCACAATGCTGACGTTAAACGGCTGTCGCGATCAGAAATAATCGATATCAGAACACCATGACGAGAAATAATTTCTTTCACATACAACCTCGCAAGTTTGTCGACACTATCATCTTCACTAATCACCAGGAAATGAGAAGACTTAGTTAATCGATCCACAATTACCCAGATAGCGTCACAACCGCTAGCTGTCTTCGGTAATTTGGTAATAAAGTCCATCGTAATTCACTCCCACTTCCAAACCGGGAGTTCTGGCTGCGTCAATAATCCTGACGGTCTCTGGTGTTCGGCCTTAACCTTCGAACATGTCAGGCACTTACTAACGTACAACGCTATATCTGCCTTCATGTTTGGCCACCAATATAACTTCTTCAGATCCTGGTACATCTTGTCAGACACAGGATGAATAGAGTACCTTGACTTATGCGACTCATGCATAATCAACTCTCGAATTCCTCCATACAATGGTACCCAACTTCAGTCTCCAAAACACAATATTACCTCAGAATGCTTAACAAATCCCTTCTCATTTTCTGCCATCCCAAATATATTTTCAGCAGGTCGGTTTTCTGCTTTCAACGCTTCCGTCAGAGCTTCTAATATTTGAGACGGTAACGGCGATACGATGGTCATTCCCAATGACCTAACTCGTAGCGGTGGTATTCTCTCCTTTCGGCTAAGAGCATCAGCAACAACGTTTGCTTTCCCGGGATGATAGCGAATTTCGCAATCATAATCGCTTAGCAGCTCAATCCAACGTCGTTGTCTCATGTTGAGCTCTTTCTAATTCAAGATGTGTTGTAGACTTTTGTGATTCGTGTAAACAACACACTTGGTACCATACAAATAATGTCTCCATATCCTCAAGGCGAAAACTACAGCACCTAACTCCAAATCATGGGTGGTGCAGTTCTTCTCATGCTTCTTAAGTTGTCAGGAAGCATACGCTATCACCTTCTCTCGTTGCATTAACATAGCTCCCAAACCTTTAGGAGAAGCGTCACAATAGACAACGAAGTCTTCGCTGCCTTCAGGCAATGCCAAGATAGGTGCACTACACAACATCTTCTTAAGTAATTGAAATGCTTCCTCTTCCTTATCTCCCCATTCGTATTTAACATTCTTTTGAGCCAATTTGGTCAATGGCTTTGCTATCTTCGAAAATCCCTCAATGAATCTTCGGTAGTAACCGGCTAAACCCAAAAATTGACGAACTTCAGTTGGGGTTGTCGGTGCAGCCCAATCTTTAATAGCTTTAATCTTAGCGGGATCTACATGAACTCCTTGACTATCAATCACATGACCCAAAAATTGTACCATCGGAATCCAAAATTCACATTTGGAGAACTTGGCATACAACTTCTCCCTCCTGAGCAATTCTAAGATGAGTCTTAGATGCTCCTCATGCTCTTTCTCACTCTTCGAGTAGATTAGAATATCGTCGATGGACACGATCACAAACTTGTCTAAATAAGGCTTACACACCCGATTCATGAGATCCATGAATACCGCCGGTGCGTTAGTCAACCCAAATGGCATCACTTGGAACTCGTAATACCCGTAACGGGTTCTGAAAGCCGTTTTCGGAATATCTTCCTCGCGAACTCTAAGTTGATGATACCCCGATCTCATATCGATCTTCGAATACACACTTGACCCTTGAAGCTGATCGAACAAGTCGTCGATCCTTGGTAACGGGTATCTATTCTTCACCGTTAACTTGTTCAGTTCTCGGTAATCAATACACGTACGAAACGATCCATCCTTCTTCTTCACGAATAAAACTGGGGCTCTCCAAGGTGAAGAACTTGGTCGTATGAATCCCTTATCGGCTAACTCCGCCAATTGTTTCGACAACTCTTCCAATTCAGTAGGTGCAAGTCGATAAGGCGCTCGTGCCACGGGTGCAGCACCAGGTATCAACTCAATCTGAAACTCCACTTGTCTAGTAGGCGGGATTCCTAGCAAATCATCGGGAAATACATCCGGCAAGTCACAAACTATAGACACATCTCCAATGCATCTTTCCTTCTTTTCCTTCCCTCCTTTCTCAGAGATTTGAGCTAAGAAAAGGCAACATCCTTTTTCCATTAGCTTCGGTAGCTTAGTGCAAGAAATGACAACTAATCTGGATGGGCTCCTCGAACCTTTTACGCTCTCCTTGTATATTTAGAATCTCCTTGCCGTAAGGCACACACACGATTTTCTCATCGCAAAGTATGTGAGCACGATACTTTGACAACCAATCCATGCCAATGATGACATTGAAACTTCCTAATGTGATGGGTAGAAGATCTATGTTGAAAGGGCGATTCAAGACATTCAACGTGCAACCGCGAATGATAGTTTTAATCCTTTCTATGTTTCCGTTAGCTAACTCTACATCATATCCAATTCCTAAGGCCATCGGGGGTTTTTCTAATAAGGGTGCAAATATAGTGGACACAAAACTTCTATCAGCACCAGTATCAAATAGTATGGAAGCATAACGATTATTGAGAAGTAACGACGTTCGGGTCTTCTCCTCTCTCGTTTCCAAGTGCATACCCTCTCCCATGAGCAGTTCCTGCTTCCACACGTTGGTCCCCATTGTCATGACGTCCACGATTTCCTCCAGCTCCACGGTTTCCATGATTGTACCCATTACCACCCGATCCTTGATTTCCTCGGTTCCATGATCCTCTACACTCATTCCTATAGTGTCCTTTCTTTCCACACCCAAAACAAGTAACATCCGCCTTACTTCTCACTTCGGGAGTAGCTTGAACCATAGCAAGGGGTCGAGCCCTACAATCCCTAGCTGTGTGTCCTCTCCTTGAGCAATTCTGGCACATTACATTACACCGTCTAGAATGATTCTGGTAGCAACGACCACACTTGGGTGCATCACCATTTTGGTTCTTCTTATCTCCATTCCCAATAGCATAAGCCTTAGCAACAGCTTGTCGCTTGTTTCGGTGATCATTACCCTTAAAGTGATGGTCTCTCTTTCTCTTCTCATTCTTATCCTTATCAGCTCCTTCCAATTCCAACGAATCCATTAATTGTTGAGCGATTGTGATGGCCTCATGAATATTTGTTGGTCTAGCAGCAATCACATCATTCCTTGTAGCCACAGGCAATCCATTGGTATACCGCTCAATCTTTTGAGTCTCAGTCTTAACCATATCTGGGCAAAGCAAGGCTAACTCCTGGTAACGACGATTGTAAGTCGCCATATCGGTACCCTTCACTTTGTGATTCCAGAACTCAATCTCCAATTTCTTAACCTCATTCCTTGGGCAGTAAGTCTGAATCAGCAAAGACTTAAATTGCTCCCAAGTCATGGCATAGGCCACTTCACTCCCAACCGAATTTCGGTAATTGTTCCACCAAGTTAAGCTTCATCCTTGAAAGTAAAAGAAGCAAACTTTACCTTTGCATTCTCCGCACAGCTGCTGACATTGAACACTGACTCAGTTTTCTCTATCCACCTGACCAAGTAGACCACTCCTTCAGTTCCACCAAACTCAATGGGTCCACTGATTCGGAACTCCTTGTAGTTACATCCATTAGTACGAACAGGTGGAAAAGTTCCAGCAGAGTTGTTGGAATGATTCGACTCAGCTAGTAGTTCAACAACTCGTTGCTCCACAAGTTGATTGATCATTGCTTGATCCACAGTAGGTGCATTTGGTGGAACATGATCATTGTCTCCCTGAACATCGACATTTTGATTCCTGTTGTTGCGGTTGGTGGTGTCCAGGTTATCAGGAGTAAGGGTTTCAACATTTCGAGTAGGACGGCGTCCTCGGCGACCAGGGGTAGTCGCGGCAGTTCCAGTTCGGGTAGCTCTGACAGGGTTTCGTCGTACAGCCATTAATCTGAAACATAATACAAGGTTCATGAGTCTCCAATAATACTTATCATACGCTCAATAAGAATCGGATAAATGGAGTCAAGACATCGGAAAATATCAACAATACACCACAAGACATGGGTAAGACGAATAGGAACTCAATTTCCATAACATCCAAAAATCACATAACATCATATAATAATAACCATCATCCATACATATAGCGATCGAGACATCGTTCTAACTACAAAAGACATAAGAGACACTAATCATTCCAAACGAGACGAACAACCAACGGGAATACATAAAAATAAAATAACTAGCTTTTCTAACCGAACACTCCT
This sequence comes from Artemisia argyi, assembly GCA_030686995.1. Lineage (NCBI taxonomy): Eukaryota > Viridiplantae > Streptophyta > Magnoliopsida > Asterales > Asteraceae > Artemisia > Artemisia argyi. Next base: position 22,266 of record JARVZY010010305.1, on the reverse strand, counting down.
CGGTTTAGAAAGCAACATGACAACATAATCCAAATATCTAACCACTATGCTGGCGTAGGCTCCTCAACTCCTGCCTCAAACCATCCAGCTCTCTCCACAATGATCCCAACTCCACACTATAAGTATCGCTATCTCTCTTGAAGTCTGCTACCTCCTTCTCCAGCTCGGTGTTTCTCTGCCATATCTTGCGTTCTGCCTCGCGAGCTATGATGAAACCTCTCTGTAAGCTCTCAATCTGCTCATGAATCTCCATCATGCCTCTCCTAATCGTTGTCGTCCTGCCCACGAAAGTAGTCATATCAACTCTCAACTCAGCAATAAACTCTCCAACAATCATCTCAAGTCGGTCAGACAACCGCGATACCCTCTCGCACTGTGCAGTAATCTAAGCCCACATCCTACCAATCTCACCCAACTCTGCATGCTCAGCAGAAATCTCAGATGGCGCGTCCGATGCCACGGTACTACCAGGTGGTGAATCAAACAAGAATGGGTGATCAGGTGAAACCGGCTTTAACGGATGTATCGGAGAATCGGGCTCCTCAGCATGAGCTGGCTGTGCTGGCAAACCATCATCATCAGGCATCTCCTCCTCCTGAGGATCATCCTCCTCCTCACCCTCCTGTGGGTCATCATCCCCCTGCTCAGCCTCCTGAGGGTCATCAGCCTCCTCCTCACCCTCGTACTCCTCCTCCTCCTCCTCCTCCTCATCTGAGGAGTACACCATCAATCGTCATCTCCGAACAGGTGAATCGTGTGGTAATGGGGTAGGTGATCTAGGACGACGACGCAATGATGTGGGTGGTGCATCTGACAGAAGAGCGTGAGCATCAAAATGCATGGGTGGTGACGAAGGGCGCACAGACATGCGTGTCGTAGCTCGGTGGGCAAAGCGGGGAGCCACACGAGCCAAAGCTTGATGAAGAGTAAGTTGTCTCGAAGTACCGGGGAGCCCTAGAGAAAATGAGGGTCCCTGAGAAGTAGATGCAGCAGGTGGTGCAGAAGTAGCTGCTGTCGGTGATGAAGTAGCTGAATGCATGGCAATCCTGTAGGGATCATTAGGAGCCATGGTGATCTGTGCTGGGCGGAAAGGGTCAGCAAGGATATCCTCAGTAACATCGAACGTACGGGAGGCCATAGTCTGTGACAAAGGCGTAGGGTAGGTGTAAGTGTTTCAAAACAGCTAAACCGCGAAACTTAAAATACCGTATCAAAATCATCATAAAAATCTCAATCATATAGTTTCAAATAAAGATATTCAAATACCGCATTACTAAAACATTTATAAAACAATTAAGCCATATAATTCCTCAAAACGCCATCATATCACATAATCAATATATCCCATAAGCTCAAATCATCTCAAAAATCTCATTTCTAGTCATTATCTCATGATACCTCAATATAATCGAAGATGCTTCGGCTTGGCGGGCTGGCGGGCATTGGTCGAGGATCGTTTTCTATAAAAATCGGTTATAGTTTAGGTGTTTATTACCTAGTTCTCTATAACCTTGGCTCTGATACCAATCTGTAACACCCCCAAAATTTGGTACAGCGGAAGACTCAACAAGCTTTCGGGGTGCTACGGGGATTGGTATCCATTCCAAGTCATGAAAGAATGAGATAAAGTAAACATAAGTAAAACACAACCAAAACGGGGTTTTAAAGTTTACATTCATCCCAAATTTATCCATAGTAAGGCCTAAAAGAAATAAAAGTATGTCCACAAATACATATCAGAGTTTTTAGAAAAATAGATCCTTAACCGCGTTGCCAAGCCAAACCTCCAATCCAAGCATCCAAAGTCATTACTTAATTACCTGAGAAAACGTGCTAAAATTCAGGTTTCGCTGGTGAGATCGTAGGTTTATATTCAATATCAAATCAAGTGGACATATACGCAAAACGCTTGCCAGCTAGACTAGGCCTCAATCCTCAACGCAAAATCCTATAGGTGCACACTATAGTTCAACCACAAAATCCTCAAATAAGCCATTCTCATCATCTAACCATATTTAGTCCACACGCGATGGTTCACTATGTGACTAGGGTTGATGTAACTCATCTAACCAAATCTAGTCTACACGCGATGGTTCACTATGTGACTAAGGTTGATGCAATATCCTAGTTCCATAAGCATAGCAAGTTTTGAGAAAACAAAAGCGATAATAGTCCACATAAAATAATTTGCACGTTTCTCACCCCAAGTATTGAAAACAATGTCCAGATATGGCCCACTTGGACTCAAGTGACAATGATCCCATATAACTCGTAAGTTTCGCATTTTATTTTCCAAAAACATTTCATTTCGCATAATTATCCAACGTTATAATTATATCGGCATTTATAATTGTTTTATTCATAATAGCGTTCTCGACATTTATTATACTATTTTCATAGTATAATATACATAGTCACGTTATTATAATATTACTCGTGATCATTTTATCTTTAATATACGCACTTATATAGTTATATATACGTTTTCACGTCTATATACTTATATAACCGTTTATATTATTAATAATATTATTACGAGCTTTTATTATTAATTTTTTATTATAAATAAATATCGTGTTATATAGATGGTCACATGTCCGAGTCATCACCCTCGGCTCATTGTCCAAGTCCAAGTAATAATAACCAATCATAACCAAGTAATCCATCTCCGTCAATCAAGTCCCATATCACGTGCTACAACAATAGGGTCCGACTACGGCACCTGACTAACCTATCTCCATCATTCTAAGTGACCGTCTCACAATCGGTCCCCATTTCATACTTGTCAACACAACTCCACAACAAAAGCCATTATATCATTCGTTCTCGGCTCCCGAGCAACGACAACAATATCAACAACGTCCAAGGTAATATACCTCAACAATAATAACAATGATAACCAACAAGAAAAAATATATCAAGTCACCAAATAAAGTCACCAATTAAATCAAGTCATTCGGGTCGACTACCAAGTCAAACCTCGAGTCTAGGGTCTCACTTGGAGTCTCGGCTCACACATGGAACACAAGAGGTCATACCCGAGACCATCATGGTCTCGGCTAGCTCATCCGAGCTTGACACAAAACCAAATCGACCCCAAGGGTCATGGTAACAATCCGACAACATCAACATCATGTAAATCCTTGGCCGAAAATCAAACATATCCAAGAAAAACATCACCAACACCCTCGATGACAACAACACAAGACCAAGAATCAAAACCTCCACAAAAACTTAAAGGGAAAACACAAGCCGAGAGCTTGGAGCTCTCGGTTTCACCTCGACAACCTCTAAAAGCATGAAACCCGGATACCAAACTATTGTTTCATTACATTTTATTCAAAAACCCACTTGTATTTCATGTTTTTAATCCATAACCCAAACGAATTTCTTTAAGTCGTGACCCTAGGTCACGTTTTTATCAAAAATACGAGTGAAACTCGTCTCACCTTTGATTCTTAAGACTCAAAACAAGACAAACTTCCAAAAACAAGAAAGTGGTGATGATTTTGGTGATTATACGGGGTGAAATAAGGGGTTAAAGGGCGCGTGTGATGGTGGATCGGAAAGGAAATGAGATGAGAAGTTGATTTGTGGTGGTGGTGTGGTCGTGGGAGTGGTGGTGGCAGCCGGATATTTGGGTGGCGGCTAGGGTTTTGGTAAGGGAGATGATATCAAGAGAGAGAGAGAGAGAGTGAAAATGGTGAGGGTGTTTGTGTTGGGATTTATACTTGAGTTGATATTGACAAAATATGAAAGATGAAGGACTTATGATGACAAAGTGAAGAATGCAAAAGACAAGGGACTTGCTTTACAAAGAAGTTATTTCAATATAGTCCTTCATAGTATTTTGTAACCCTAGTATCTCTATTATATAAAGAGATACAGGGATTGATTATTAGTACGTACAAAATATGTAGTCCAGAAAAGCGTGTGTGTGTAAACCTAGGCGTAGGTCTTATAAACGCCTAGATAGTTTAGTGTTTAGCCTCAGGAATCATTGGATTCTTGTTACAATGATTGATGCAACCGTATTATGTTGATATAATAATATTAGGGCTGTGGAGAATGTTTGGTAAAACCTTGTTATGATAATATTGATTCTATGTATGAATATTCCGCCTATATTATCATTATCCTAGATTAAGACCTAATAAGTCTAGAGCCAAAACGATCCTAGAAACTATTCTCTATCACGTTATTAGTTTCTAACATGTGGTATCAGAGAGGGGGCTCTTGATATCCGGGATTTACAAGGTTTGGTTTGTAGAAGAACGAAGAAAACAAGAAAAATTCGAATTTGGTTCAATTTTCGTAACTCACTGCAGGTCAGTTTTCAAGGCGCGATATCTCCTTCGTTAACTGTTGGATCGGGCTGAAATGTTTACTGGAGCTTCTCTATATAGCAAGGAAGATTCTCACCGGAGGGATCTTCAATTAGAGCTCTCAGTAAAAAGTTATACGATCTCAAAGTCTGCTGCTGAAACTGGTGAAATTTTTCAAATTTTTAGGGTTTCTTTCAAAGGGTTTCGGTTTTTCATTGATTTCCTTGTTCATATGGTGTATATTCATTATGGAAGTCATTGTTTATCAAATAAAATCTGCTTTGAATTGGATATAATCGATTTGTTGTTAAGGGTTTCATGGGTTCTTATGTATGATGAAGAAAACCCTAATTTTGATGCTTGTAGCTGCTACTGTTCATAATCATGTGTATAATCATGTGTATACAAACTGGGTATCTCACATCACAACCAAGGAAACTCGTTAGGGTTTTGTTAAAACTGTAGATTTGAATTTGTGATAAACGAGGTTGCTATTGATGTGATAAGTAACATTACTTGTAACGATGGGTACTAGAACAATGAATGAGGTTACTGGTTAAGGAGTATAATTACTTTTGTTAAGGAGTAAAGATACTGATCTGATCATTTGAATGGGAGTAAGGATGTAACTCTACTTTGCATGAGAGTAAGGATACTTTTTGAATTAACTGAGGTTACCTGGCTGCTGCTATACTGCTCTTGATTCATTCCTCGGTTCGTCGTGTTCTATTGCTACTGATAACGAGTTTCCACTGTTGCTTAAAAAGTTACCACTGCTCGTTCTGTTTTACCACTGTTAGTTTATTCGTTTCCACTGCTGAGCTCAACATGTTACCACTGCTGCTACGGTTAGAAGGTTAATAATGAATTGGTCGATTGGTGCTATCTCTTCGATGGAGTGAATTTCATATTATTCTTTGCTGATTGTCGCTTCATGCATGCTGATAATATGATCTTTGTGGCTCACATTTATTATCTTTTGACTGACTTTGATCATTGATTTATTATTGTGGGTCACTGGTACATCATGGGACGGTGGCAATTATAATCTTAAATGTTGTCTTTTGCCAGTGGTGAGAGGGATTTGGTTGTCGTTTATTATATATATTACCTTGGCATCACTTAAATCTAATAGGATGACAACAGGTGATCTCTTATTTGTGAATCCTTGTATTGGCTTATAAGATGTTAATAACAGATTGTACAAGATCATGGGATGGCAATGTTTTTCTTGGAATAGCGATTTGACTGCGACGTGATTGGAAAGATCACTATTTTAAGGTTATTGCTTTCTGATGGGTCAAGGAGATATTGGACGAGACACACATGAAGCTGTTTTGATTTTTTATTTAATAGTACAGCTTAAAGTTTGGTTCAACTTGGTTGATTAATTGGTTTATGGAGATTAGTTTACACACACAGGTTATTCGGCTTTCACACACACAAGGATATTGGTTATTTTGTTCTTAAAAGGTTTCAAAGGCTCGTTCTTATCTTTAATTGATAACGAAGAAAGGTGAATATCATTTATTTGATGTTGTAGTTGAGTTTCACATGTGCGTGTTCTTATCATATCTCAAGGTGGGTGTTACACTTTGGAGATAACTTATTCGTGCTTTATTGTTGTGACAAAGACTTGATGAATCTAGCAAATTGGTATGTTATCTACAAACTGAAGGTGCTTAATGTTCACATTTGCTATCACTTTAAGGAGTTACGTTGTAGTACTCAGTGTCTCATATATAGTTGAGGATTTATCATGAGATTGGATATGTTTCATCTACTTATACTTTTTAGTTTGGTATGAGTTTGGAGTCACGTGGATAGTGCAAGACATAAGATGCAAGTTTGGGAAATTCAACTTCTTCATCAAGTTCGTTATCACCTATTTGACGTTAAAGTGGAATTTTTCGGGTTTGTGTTCTTATTATGTCTACGAATTGACAAACACTTGAAGGAGTTACGTTATTGTGCTCAGTGATTATTGTCAAGAGATTGCGGTCTCCCTATACATCGGTTTGTGTATACGTTCGAAGTTATATTTAAGACATGAGTTTGGATTGTTCTACTTCAGCATCAAGTTGGTAATACTTAGTTTTCTTCATCAGTGATCATTACATTGAGCCTACAAAATTGAAGATTCAACAAATGGTTAACATATGGGTTTCAGGGAAAGCTTAATGTTTAAATGTTTAACCATTTATATGCTACATCGAGGTGAAAGTTTTTACAACTACTAGTTGTTATTATTACTGATAGTTTAGGATTCTATTGTCTTGCTTTCATTTATAGTAAGCTTTTTGGTGTTCTTAATTGTGGGTAATTCGAGACATTGGAAGACTAGATTGGAGGTATGATAGTGGTTTGTGGTTGTGAAAATCAAAGTTGCTTTTACTTAGAGTCCCCTAGTGTATAAGACAAAAAGGGGAAGAAGAATATTTACATTGAAGCTGCAATTTGAAGATCCTTGGTGATATAGCATGGTTTAAGGGGAAGTTCATTTATCTTTCATATATACTAGCTTCAGGGGAAGTTCGTGCTTATTCGTTTTGTCATATCAACTAGGGGAAGATTGTTGGAATTTATACTTGAGTTGATATTGACAAAATATGAAAGATGAAGGACTTATGATGACAAAGTGAAGAATGCAAAAGACAAGGGACTTGCTTTACAAAGAAGTTATTTCAATATAGTCATTCGTAGTATTTTGTAACCCTAGTATCTCTATTATATAAAGAGATACAGGGATTGATTATTAGTACGTACAAAATATGTAGTCCAGAAAAGCGTGTGTGTGTAAACCTAGGCGTAGGTCTTATAAACGCCTAGATAGTTTAGTGTTTAGCCTCAAGAATCATTGGATTCTTGTTACAATGATTGATGCAACCGTATTATGTTGATATAATAATATTAGGGCTGTGGAGAATGTTCGGTAAAACCTTGTTATGATAATATTGATTCTTGTATGAATATTCCGCCTATATTATCATTATCCTAGATTAAGACCTAATAAGTCTAGAGCCAAAACGATCCTAGAAACTATTTTCTATCACGTTATTAGTTTCTAACAGTTTGTGTTGTGTGTGTGAACCAGCCCCTACCACAAGGACCATATGTAGTTTTTTTTTTATTATTTTTTTTTTTTTTTTGTAAATAATAATAATAATAATAATAATAATAATAATAATAATAATAATAATGTTAAGGGGTAAGTGGCTAGTTATCAAAATGCAAGGCCAAACCCGTAATTTTTCAGAATATTCCGACACTCTCAACCGAGCTCGTTCCCAATGTTTTTAAAACTCATGATACGTTCAAAAATAAATATATAGTCGAACCATAAATCCAAAACATTAAATTTTCGTTAGGTTATCTAGTGCCGAAGTCAACGTAGTGCCAAATGAAAATCTCAAAATAAATTCATATCACATCGATAATCCAAAATCGATTCCATAAAAATTTAAATATTGTCAACCACAATTTAAATTTCACAAGTTCGTTACGAATAAACTTTCAAACATAAATTTATAAACGAACTTTAACGTAATGCGGGTTTTCAAAATAACTCCCTAATTTGCCTATTGTCACAAATGACATCTAGACTAATGGGAGCAAGTACATATCTTTTTTTAGTACTAACAATTACTGGAAGAAAACTTACCCAGTTAACATCGACAGGGCATGAGGATACAGTTGTAGCTGCCATAGTACCCCATTTACGCTAAATCTGATGCAACACAAGTTTGCAAACATGGTACGATACATATTTGAACACCAGGTTGGAGAAGATTTTTGTTGTTACCATAGTGCACATAGTAGACTATTATGGATCTGGTTGTATGTTTAGGGGTGTTTGGCTTAGCTTTTTGAAAGAACACATGGTTTATAATTATAAACTTATTGTACCATAAACATCCCCCTTAATGCCTTACTGTAGTTTGCTTATACGATGTTAGGATTAAATTGTTATTATGCACACTCTTAAGATGTAAATATGCAACTAGTTGTGTGCGATTTGCAGGAAAATTTAAGTTTCAGCAAATGTTTCCATGGTTGGATCATTTGATTACTTTCTTTTATGATTTGAATATGTTGCAACATCTGATGTGCCGCCACATCTTTATAACAAGACACCTGTATTTGTTAACGTGTTTGAGTCATATGCACCACTTATTAGTGCTTTGCCTATAACTTATAGGTTGGAAAGAGTGGACAAACAAGGTCATGATGGGTATTCCTATGTATAAAAATTGTAGGGTTAGTTTGTGTTAGTTTCAGTCGTCATGGTAGCTGTGGTTGGGGAAATAGAGGTTGGTGAATGGGTGCTAAAATAGAGATTAATCCACCAGGTACGGTTAATAGTAAAAGAGACAAGTATGTCAAATCAACATCAGTTCAACATTATACGACACCTGTCCATCATTATATGAATGTAATTTGATTAGGAAATTATTTATTAAGAACTTTTACTTATCGAGGCGTTTGGATGTGTGCTCTTTAGAAGAGACCATGTTATATTAGATGGTCATAATACAGATATCTAATTGTAATAGCACATATTGGAAGAAGAAAGCATTATCGATTGAGAGCAGACAATTCAGATAGAATGAAATATAACAAGGGTAGGAGAGGTAAGGACAAGAGGTTGATTGAGTGGAATATAAATAGGTAGAAAATGAGGACAAGAATAGTGTTTAAAAAGAAAAAATGTCATGAAACGGTGGATATGTTTCTAAAGAACTACAAGCTTGGGAAAACACTTGCCATTGGTTTGTTTGGGAAGGTGAAAATTGCAAAGCATGCTGTGACAAGGCACAAAGTTGCTATTAAAATCCTCAACTTCCGCAATATAAAAGACATGGGCATTGAAGAAAATTGTAGGGCTATTAACAAGACCATTACCATTTTTGGAACTGATGAATGTTTCTTTGTAATATATTGGACTGAAGTAAATAAGTTTCACAAGATGAATACTTAGGTGATCATGATGAATGGAGTACAATATGTGTTCTGTAACCTAAAGGAAAATCAAACCAATATTTGAAGTCGGAAATTAGGAAATTTACACATCAGATAGCTTATTCATCCATCAGTCGAAATAATAGGTTTACATCAATGAGAATAAATCCTCTATTAAAATCAGGGAGTTGAAATGTTCTTATTAGCTTAAAAGTTGATAAATTTGCATTATTACAGTAACTTTAATATTTAGGGAGTGTTTGAGGTAAGCTTATATCAAATGTTGAATAGCTTACTGTATCATGGAAAAGCTATTAAACACTTTGAAGGTGTTTAGTTAAGCTTATGTCAAAAGGCTTATATAAATTCTGGCTGCGAAATAAGCTAAAAAGTAAAATCCCTTGGATTAGGAATTTTTGAAAGCACATAAGCTTTTAAGGATAAACTCACCCCAAACACCCTTTGGTCAATTAGTATAAATATGCATCTAAATAAATGGAGTACTGTTTGTGATATGTTTTCTAAATTTTTGGATAATGGGATGATTGTTTGTGGTCGTCCAACTCTTTGAACATGTGTCACAAAAGAGTGCAGGTCCAAGAATTTAGGGAGAAGGAGCAACAATACAGTCTTCTATTTCAATAGCAACAGTTAATAAGGACGCTAACGAACCAAATTCAAAACAAATAAATTGTCAACATAGGATAGTTCTTTTGAAAAAGTTAAAGACCAGTTGTGAAATAAAAGCTGATTATGCTAGGTTTCAAAAAGGGGGTAAATAAATGTTTATCCGTAATCAGATGTTTAATTTCAGATATGCTAATTTTCCAACAACCAGAGCATAGAGACTTTGGCTGAGAAGGCCCTTGAGGTAGTTAAAACATGAGAACTAACCATTATGCTGGAAAGATGTGATAAGGTATTTACCATATCTTTAGTCATAATTGTGGCTTTATATATACTAGTTAGATACCCGCACACAGCGGCGGCGATAAATATAGTAAACGAATTGATAGCCTAACTTTTCGCGCAATTCCCTACCTGCTTAATAAATTCGTTTCACAACACTCCGAATGTATATGTTAGTTTGATTTATTTGCTTGGGTTTCCGGTTGCTTTTCCGTGACATTATTATTCCCGTATATAGAAATACCCTCGCAATCTCTTACCCGTCAAACACTCCCCCCAAATGTATATAATTTTGTCGAATCAAGATTGTATTGATTGAAATAAAGGTTAAAGTGATAAAATTTTGAATTAATAAAAATAAACCTACTAAAAATGTAAAAACTAAAAACTCATAAAAATATATCAAAATGGATGTTGAATAAAATAAAGGTGAATTTTAAGCTGGGAAGTGACACATGTAATCTCATGATTGGAGCTTTTTATCTTAATTTTTGGTTAGGAGTTAGACTTACATTACAGCTCTTTATGTTTGGAGTTAGGTACAGAATAGAGCTCTGTACGTCTGTAGTTTATAACTTATTTGATTTGTTTTAGTACTTTCAGATATACAATCACTGGCTATCGAATATTAAGGATTAGAGCTCTATTAAGGATCGCGAAAGTAGCGAAGATTTTTTTTTTTTTTTTTTTTTTTTTTTTTTTTTTTTGAGCTTGAGGTTGAGGTAACAGATTCGGAAGATGACGAGGAGGAGAAGGAAGAAGCGTAACACGGTTAACGTTTTTTCCTTCTTATTTGTTTATTGTTATTGTCTGTTTGGCCTATGTTTTTTGCATCTATTAAGCGTTTTTGTTGATTAATAGTATTGTTTTAATTGTATCAAATTACGTAACTAATTTTAATAAAGCATACATGTTAAGCAAATTGATTCCATTAGCCTTTGAAGTAAGTTTTACGTTGGCTAGTGTTTGCTGATTAGATAGATGTCAAATTGTGAGCGAATTGTAGGTTACAATTAGTTTCTGCATTTGCGTTGGGCATGATATGATATTAATCTAGACTTTTATTTGAATACTTTATGAATGGAAAAAATATGAGTTAGATCTTAAGCTGCCCACAATGGTGCAGCATGAGCACCCATGAGACACCCATGTCACGCACCACCTCATTGTGGTGGTGTGGGCATGCTCTTTGAGATTGAAATATGAGAATTATGTATATTTAACGGGAAATATTTCAGGTTATTTCCTATTGAATCTTAACTTGCTTTATGAAGCACTATAAAAGAGAGCCATTACATGGTGCAACTTTGATATGATCAATTATTTATGACATGCGATGTATGATTGAAGTAACTAATTTAATAAAACAAAGTTGTATCATTAAAAACTCGAATTGGTACATGATTAAATACCAAAAGTCATTAAAAGCTCTTTAATAATAGCTGCAAATATAAAAGGCGAGCTCTCAATGTCTCATGTAATGGCATGACCTTATGCTTGAGGAAGGCAAAACCAGGGACTAAAGTTTTATATGGTGTTACAATTCACTTGATTTATGCAGGATAATGTTTATACTCTATATGACCAGTTAATAATATATTGAAGAGTAGTAGGTGAGAGACATATGTTGTAGGGGAAACACAATAGAATATTAAATCATAAGCCGGTGTCGATGTTTATTATTTTTTCCTCCAGCTCTTAACAACACTAGGTTACAATGAAAGTTCATCATATCTTTAACTTATCATGGTTGCTTTAAAATTTGATCACACTTAGAGTTGTATTTAGCATCGTGTATATACTGCAAAGAATAAGTTTAAATTCAGCCAGTGATTCTGTTATGTGCGTGAAATTCTGCAATTGTCATACTTTCGCATTCTTTGTGAATGCTTCATGGTGAAGCTGTTTCTTATTTTTGCTTTATATGATAATATATATTGGCACTCTTCACTTGAACTTTGAACTATTGAAAACTGTAATGTATTTCATTATATCTTATAAAATGTTGAATTTCTTTTAATTTTTCTGATAAGGTTTTTTTTTGCAAAGGTTTCATAGTGAATGAGGGAGATGATCACGATGCTGAAGATGCAAGGAGGATGCGTCATCCTCCTTTGCCTACACGTGAAGATGAACAGGAAGATGTTGAAGCTCTTGAGAGAAATTCAGGAGAGATATGGTAGGAATCGGTCAGATTATGTTGATGATGATGATGACCAGACTAAGGTGGAACAGCAAGCTCTGTTGCCATCTGTTCGTGATACAAAGTTGTGGATGGTGAATTGTGGGGTATGCCTTGAGTTCTTTTCTCTTTCTATCATTAATGGTATCTTTACTTATGGTCAATTTGGTATTTTTTGCATGTTTTATGTTATGGAACAAATAGTTGCAGTAAGGGTCGGTTTAGTCCTCATTGATGGTTATTGAACTTTTAAAATAAATTTACTTGAAAAGCATTCAGACACAATAGATAGTGGGCTGTGGCTTAGTGTGCACCCTTGCCAAAAGATATTAGATGCCGTGATTACCAAAAATAGCTACTTTTGAGATGACCAATATTATAGGATATAAAATAATCAGAAACACATATAGCTATAACAAAATAGGCTGCAAGAGATGGTGTTTGGATATGATTTACGATGTTTGAAGTTGTGATACAAGTATCTGGATAATAAAAGTCGGTTTGAAGTTGTGATATTAAGATTAGTGTTTGGGAAATTTTGATTACTTGAGAATTTATTTGTAAATTGACCCATAAGGCTACAAGTATCTGGATAATAAAAGTCGGTTTGAAGTTGTGATATTAAGATTAGTGTTTGGGAAATTTTGATTAATTGAGAATTTATTTGTAAATTGACCCATAAGGCTACAAGTATCTGGATAATAAAAAAATTACTTGAAAAGCATTCAGACACAATAGATAGTGGGTTGTGGTTTAGTGTGCACCCTATACTGGTTTTCACTAGATTAAGGTTCACTGCATACACACAAACTAAAATTTGACTATTCAATACCTGAAAGAACAAGATACAGATAATCACTTTCAAAATGCAATGAAATTAACCTCTTTGGCATTTCATACAACTTTTGGTGGAAATTTTTTTCTTATTCAGCTTTATACTGCTAGAAATGTATTGGGGTTGATATTGTTGTGACTGGGGTTTGGCATTATCTTATTTAACATTTTATTTGGGATAACCTGTTAGTTGTTTTAAGTCAATACTAATATAGTGATTATTTTGTACCCATTTTGCAGAAATACGACCTGGCCCAGCAGCAAAAGCAGCTGCTACACCTGTCGGCATTCAAATTGGGTTTAGATTCAAGCCTAAAAGTGTTTCTTGGGGACGAATTGCAACAGAACCCATATGCCACAAAGAGCAGTGATTTTGAACTTCAACAATACAATGGTCTTCATCTCCTAGAAGCAATGCAAGCCAACAATCTACTAAAGAAGTTGTATTTATGTTATACTTAGGATCCCATAGGAGATCCCGATGAAACATATACCAGTAAATAATATCAAGCATCATTATAAACAAACTCTAATCATATTCTGCTATATGAATTACACTTCATCAGAAGTTACGAAATTTATTGTTTAAACATATTAAGCGGTTTAGTAATGAAATAATGAATAGATATCTCAATGTGTGTTAGGATGATATTGGTGTTAGTGATTATTTGAGATTTCTGTGTATGTTATACTTTAGTAAGAAGAGATTAGTAGGGGTTATGATTTGCTTGTGAAGTCATAAAGCATTAATCAAAGATGAATGTTAAGCATTTTAAGTGAACACATGGACCCATACACAATGGATACATAACATGTGTTCGGAAAGACCCATGAAACAATTTTGGTCATCAGAAAGAAAGACCAATCAGAATGAAACAATTTTGGTCATCAGAAATGCTAATCAGAAATACCCACCAGAATGAAACAATTTTGGTCATCAAAAAGAATGAAACAATTTTGGTTATCATAAAGACCTATTAGAAATGCTCACCAGCAAGGCCCATCAGCTAGAGACCCGTCAACAAGCCCCATTTATCATCATAAACTTTTACAAATTCATCTAAACAAAATCTTATTTTAATTTAACTTTTAATCAACCGTTAAAAAAACAACAGACTTGTATTTACAATTTGCGAAAACAAATCTAACAAGCAAAAAAAAAAAAAAAAAAAAGACCAATTTGCGAAAACAAATCTAACAAAAATATATCCAAACCCCCGTACCAATTAAACAATTTTAGCACTATATTTACTTTCAACAACCATTTATCCAACAAAATTTAAGCCAAAGCTTAATCTAACAAAAATTAAAAAAACTAGTGTATCCTGAATAGTATATCAAAAAAATGCACACATTCATTAAAAAATCATACGCTCCTTACATAGAACTACAATAAATATATAATATCTACAAAACAGAGTTATAGATGGCTATATCTCTTAACAAATATGAATGTATAATAAATCCCTCATTCGAGATGTATTATCACAAATGCGGTGCAGTCTTAGCAAATGAGAAGTCATCTTCATTCCTTGCTTGCGCTTCATGTTGACCTGAGTGATCCAACTCAATCTCGTTATCACTGTGATAATCAGCTCTCACATCAATCAAATGTCTAGTAGATGATTCAGGAGAGAGTGGTTCAGCTTCAATGTCAGACACATCGGTGTCCTCATAGGCAAAAGGGCGTGTTGAGTGCCCAGTTGTCTTGAAACGGTGAAGAGTAGCTCCAGCTGTCGGATGGATGGTTGATGCCAATGGATGAACGGGGCTAGCAGCAAGACTGGTCGCAACTGATGGGCTCCGAGACTTGCCATCTTTTCCTCCATGTTTTTTCTTCACTCCCATTCGCCATTGCTTGATGGCCTTGGCTGTTTGATCATCGAATATGGATTTCTTCATGTTTGACCCCATCTACACATACACACCAACCAAGTCATATTGATTATAACAGACGAATTTTATGTTTGCACGAACGCATGTACAAGTATAAGAATATTATGCAAAAGGTCGGCTTCATATATGTGTCTGTGAAAGTAGATATCAAAGCTTTTAATCAAACTTATGATGTTCTTGTCACATTACTTAGTACAAACATATTAATCCAAATTAATAGATGGTAAAACATGATGGCAAAAACTATTTTCAATATAATGATAACCTTCTGTTTTTACTTAGTTTAGAAAGTTATAATAACTTGATTATACTTTGGGTGACGTTGAAACTGTTTGACATGCACCTTTTATATATAGCTACATTTCCTGATTTGCCTATCTTGATGGGTTCTCAATAAACCATCACTCACAGTCGTCAATTTCCATAGTTACTTTGAGACATAAATAGAATTTATATAAACAAGGCGAAATAGGATGACTAAAACAATGGATTATCATAAGAATGATGTTGGTTTCCGAAGCAATATGGGAGAAACTAGTTCTAAACTGATGTCAAACCTGGGATAGAAGTGCATAAAGAGGTAGCGTTATGTAGCTGCACAAGATCAAAACTCCAACCCTACATCATAACACAACCACAAATCACTATTTCAGCTTAGTCCAACCCGATGCTCGATAATGTGGCCGAATTTATTTAAGAGAATTCTTACCCAATAGCAAGTTTTAGAATCACAAGTTTCATATTATCATGGAAGCAAGAATTGATGTTATATTCATACTGCAAAAGCACACCAAAACAATCCCCTGTTACCAACTTCCTAAAAAACTTCTGAAACTCAGAAAATTAAAAAAAAACAACGTATTTTAGTTGTAGATATCATAATACAAAGCAGTTCCGTTACCCAAATCCACAAGAAGTAAGTGATCTGGAAAGCATTCTGTGAGCAAAAGAAAAATAGTAAAGCAGTTAGTGACATGAGAATGACGAAAATTGGTATCAAATTCCAAAATTTGACCAAGTACCTGAAATAAAACAAAGTGTATGAGATGAAGTATTAGGCGTGGCCTCGAAAACCAGAAATATTTATCGGAGGCCTGAACGAGAGGAATCCCTTGGACAACCGCATGCCTTTCCGTGATTTCAAGTGCCATTTTCGTCAAGATGGCTTGAAGCTGCGTTCCTATAGCTAAGAGAACCTGCAAAGTAAAATAGATCAGGACTCACGAGTATAATCTTGGTGATCAATATGTAAGGAACTGAAAAACAGTACTTACAACTAATGGCATTACTGATGCCCATAACATTGCCTGCCATCCTGCAAGATAATAAGACTTTAAAACAATGCAGACAGAAAAGAGATCTGTTTTGACTTTTGGAGTCAAATGGATTACATTTCACATTTAATATTAGAATGGGTAGTAGTAAAGTTCCTATGAATTTTCTAAAATATGCATTGAACTGGCTAACATCTACTAAATATTGCATATAAGATCACATAAGCTTACCATTAACGTTTAGAAGCAAGAAGATCACAAACGACGCCCAAAGTACGGGACTGAAATATTTGTTTTTATGAAATGTTAAGGTGAATATATGCAAGATAATTTAATGAAAAGATTAAATAACATTGAGTGTGACAAGTCATCTGTACCTGACTCCCACTACAACTTGAAAATCATCCTCTAATGACCGTTTAATGTACTTTTGGAAGTTGAATTTAGTCCCTGGAGCTAAGTGAAGCTGAAATGACAGACAAATAAATAATCGAGAACAAGATATGAATAATTTAGTAAGCTCTGTAAACTTAAAAGAATCTCACGTTTATGAAACCGTTTCGCAAGGTCATATAATCCGACTTACTAACGGACCTGAAGAATTGACGGAAGAAGCAGCCCTACATGAAAGAAAGTTGCATAAGGAGAGCATACAAGGTAAAAGCTATTATGTAAAGCTCTTAACAAAAAGCTATTCTTTACATAAACATTTGATCATGGTCTGGTGAACTTACAATGTAAAAGAAGAATGGGATTCTAGTCCAAAAGCTGGTGTGTGCCCTCACGAAAGACGTCTCATGGGTTAGCCTGAATCGTGAAGGATCTGAATTTTCCATGATAAATCATAAAGTGGATTACATTCTTAAAAGGTCATTCTCGCGAAGAAACAAATTAAGGAGTAACTCGGTACATTAATAGAGTACTGATAACAGTGCAAATACATGGGAAAACACAAGCTGGAAAGGTCCCTATGTGTCATACGTTTCCCTAAATTCAATTGCTTGGGACTCCAGTCAATTCAAGTTTCCCTCAATTTTCAAATTCACCTTTCTAGTCTATTTTCTTTTTACTGTAAATCCATGAGTTCCCACAATTTCGAGCAAATTTTTCTCTGAGGAAAATGAGATAAGGGTTAGCTTTCTACCTGCCAAGCTAGCCTCAGAACAACCAAGCATTGATGACCAGAGGGAGAGAAATTAGCAGTTTTCTTTGTTATTGAGGAGTGAAAATATATATAGCCACATATTTCACATAAAGAAAAAGAAATAATGGAGAGATTCATCTATTATCGTGATTGCATCTAAAATTTGTGATTGTAGTTTATTCTCCTCCTTTTTATGTTGATTATAGTTCTCATTTCATCATAACTCATTAATTAAATATGGATTATTTTTGAAAAATGTTAACATAACTGATCTTGTTTTGATGAATAGAACGTAAACCCGAAGCTTGAAACTTAATTTTGAACTAAAAGCCCCATAAGGTGTGTCGACATAGATATACAAACTAAAACGTTCACATATATGTAAATAATATATAAAGAATTCCAATTTTTAAATTAATAATAAAGCCTTTATAATTAAATCAAAACTGGATTAAAATACAAACAAGTGTACTATTGGTTGATATTTTACTATATTTAATGTTACCCAATTTTCAATATCTTTGTCTTCATTCTCTCTATTATCATCTTTAAAACTTCAACCTTCCTTCTAATTATATATCAGTGCATGATTTACAGAAAAAAAAAATAATAATAATAATAATAATAATAAAAAAATTAAAAAAAAAAAACACTTGAAATTGAATTAGTGATTTTTTTCTTTTTGAAGAGGGCACTTTACTTTCTATGTTGAGGGCACCATTAATTTTTGCACAAATTTAACCATGTTTTTTCTTAGCTTAGCCATTATAGTGGAGCTTTATTGGGGGCCTTCCCCCCACAGCTTGCAAGGTGGCTCCGCTTCTGTCAAGGCTCATTGTATGCCCAAAAGAATCTTTTAAAAAGAAATAATTTCCTTCTCTAAAGATGTCTTTATACATCGTTTAATAAAACACATCTGGCGTGCATCCTAGTGCTATATTAGATTCAAAGGCTAAAATAGTTCTTACAAGTGACAAAGTAACATACCATTGGAAAATTCGTAGTCATGGGATGATGTCTCCTCTTCCCATTGCTTCCAGCCACGGGTCTGCAAAGCAAAATGTGGCAGCAAAATTTTATCGAATTGTAAAACGTCAAATTACACAAAAATACAAAGTTGGTTGGCTTGTTTTGGAATCAATTAATTACAGAACTAACCTATTATAATTCTTAATAGTAAACGATTACAAATTTGAAACATGATATATAAAAACAAACATCTAAACCAAATCAGCACTCACAACATAAAGCCTAAAATATAGCAGTCATGATGCTTGTAACTGCAGTGTACCTTTAATCTCCCAAGAGCCATAGTAGCAGCACTATATACAACGTGCAAGACCGCAAGAAAGAATATGAGTATGTGCAATTGATGCAACCCATCAACAGTTATAATCGGCACTTTTCCCTACGAAAACCCCAACATGAATCTCACTAACAAAGTCAATTATCATACACATTGTTTAAATACAATGAAATGATTCAATTAAGCTACCTTCTCGCAGCTAGACTCTTTAGCACCAGCTAACATTCTACCATGCTCATACCATAGAAGCAACCGACGCGCTCCTTCTTTCTCCTTCTCACCTTTATCTCTCTTAGCACATGGCAACATGGTGTCGGCGACACTAATGGGTATGCATATTTTCGCAATATAATACTGACTAAATGTCAATATTAGTGATATAAATCCTAGAACCATCAACTCTACACATTTTCAAGATACGAGGGTTAGATTATAGAAACCCAAATATAAATCTTCCAACATTTCAGAATAAAATTTAGTAAAATTAAAGTTGTTTACCAGCTTTGACTTTCTCCAAAGCTTCAAACAAAGCTCTCTTATGCTTGTCTGTGAAAAACTGAATTTAAATTTTGGTTTTTCAGTAACTAACCAAGATTCAGGCACAAAACTAAAGAGTTCATCAAGAATTATCATTTAATTAAAAAAAAAAAAAAATATATATATATATATATATATATATATATATATATATATATATATATATATATATATATATATATATATATATATATATATACCAAGATTCAGGCACAAAACTAAAGAGTTCATCAAGAATTATCATTTAATTAAATATATATATATATATATATATATATATATATATATATATATATATATATATATATATATATATACTTTCTTAATATGGGTATATACTAAAAACAGTAACAAATATAGATATAAAATTCATGGCTGTACAAAATTTAGCAAACATTCAAAATGGGTATACTGAAAAAGAAATCTATTATCCTTAAACAACAAAACAAAGTGAAAGAAATAATCACCTTTCCAAGTTTATGAAGTACTTTTTCTAAAGCAATAGAAACAATAATGATAACAGCACAAACACCAGCGACAGCCCATGTTGGAGTTTGATCAAGTTGCCTTGTCCCTTCACTTGTATCCCCTGCCATAATCTTTTTATCTAGCTAGTAATAATATTTGAAGGGTTTTGTGACATGGGTTTACTATATATATAGAGATGAAAAATATTTAAATATCAATGTTGGTAAGACCAAGGTGTTAATTGGAGGGTTCTTTGTTGACTATGATCTGGTCAGAATAAGAGGAAAACAAGTGGATGGTGACTTGGTGTAACTAGTTTCATTCAATCCTATCTGAACCAATTTGTCATGGTCATACTCACATACTGTACTTTTGATTGATTGCTTTATTTATTGAGCATATAGAGTAAGTTATCTTCCACACAATATAATAAATGCAGCAACCTTTTGCAAGTTGACCTTATTAATTCCTAAAATTAGCATTATGCTTATGCAAAGTATTTTGTATATAGTACTCGTAATACGGAGTATCAAATAATAATATGCCTATATTTTAGTTCTAACGAGCTGGGTAGCCCGCGCGTTGCAGCGGAGGTATTTAGACAGTTGTTTGTTATACGTTTTGTGTTTTACGTATTACGGGTTGTATGGCGTAATTATTTGGGTTATTGGGTATATAGTGTTAAAAAAATATATCATTTGGCAAATGTGATAAGTGAGTCAGTGATAAGAATTAATTAAGGTGAAAGACATGTGGTGTGTTTTATTAGTTTCAAAGTTTTACGCGTTGCTGCAGGAATGTCTTGTGCTATTTTTTTACTGTAGTTTTTTCAAAGAATACTAGGAACAGTGTAACACCCTACCTTGCAAACTTACAAAAGTTCAAGTCAACAAAAAGAGGAAGATACAATTGCCATTGTAATAATTATTACAGACTACATGAAAAAAAATTCCTTAACACTGATAACATATGCCAACTGAATGATATCAATAACTTATTGTTGCACTTTCTTACTTCGCGGCACCCGTTACCACATGTTCATTTGGAACCCGACATGATCCACCTTATTGCTTGTCAACAGAACCGGCGTGTAAAGCATTGTCCTTACTGAGCTTGGCTCCAAGCCTTCCAAGATGAAATGCAGCCACCTTTCCATCAAGGTTCCTAGGCAACACATACATGTTGTCTTGTAGTTAACGGTCCCTTTCTCATTCCACAACTCAAGTTGAGTGATCGGGTCTAAACCGTCAGATATAATTGACCAAGGTCAACTAGTCAAAAACAGCTTATCCCAATACTCTGTGGATAGTATAGTGTGTCCCCGAGTCGTTAAAGTCCCAGCGAGATTGAAATGGTGTTATTTGAAATCGTTTATGAGTGAGTGGCACTGAGGACAGTAGCCCAGATGATGTGGAAATGATTTTGCTACTGTTATTTTGGTATTTGTACACAGATATAATATTCACAAAAATCAGATATACAAGAATATGCACAAATTCACAATTAAGATTCACGCAATCGGACTGAAAAAGTGGGATTTGGTAAATTACAAACTACAGGGGGTGCTTTTGAAACTTTTTAAAACTTAAAATTAAAAGGAATTTGAAAATGAAAATGAAATTATAAAAGTGATTATTTTAATATTTAACTATTATTTAATTAATAAAACTATTTAAAATCTAATTTTAAATCTAATTTAAATTAACTAATAATTATAAATATTACAAATTAACCTAAAAATTTGCAAAAATAATTTCTAAACTTAAATTAGAACTTGAAGAAAGTATAAAAAATAAAAATAAATATTTTTGTCTTTTTATGGGTTTATTATTAATTAAAAACTATTTAACTTAATTAAACTAATTAAAATAATTTAAATTACTATTAATACTAAATTAACTTAGAAAATTATGAGAAAATTTATAAAATTACTTAACCATCACAGGAATCCTAAAAAATTATAAAAACCTCTAAAAATTATGTTTAAGGTTAATCCACTAATTATTTACCTTTTAATTTCTTTAATTCTAATTTAAACAATTAAAATAAGAAAAATGGAAAATGAACAGTAGAAATCAAAAATATATTTTCTAAAAGTCTAATATATTATATAAGAGCTATAAAAAATATAAAAACTAGTTTTTTCTTTATAAAAACTAACTATGCTATTTAATACTTAATATTAATTAATAATTAAGAAAATTAAAATTAAATCTAATAAATACTAAATGACAAAATAAAAATCTAGAAAAATTACTGAATTTACTTTAATATAAGAGATAATTAATAAAAATATAAAAATACTAAGTACTTAATAAAAATCTAAAAATGAAAATTAAAAGATAAATTGAATTAAATAGAAACTATCACTTAATTTAAATTTGGATTTTCTTGGTTTTTCTTTTACAAACTTACTTAACTACTGAAAATAG
>JARVZY010010304.1:0-27689 GCA_030686995.1 Artemisia argyi | reverse complement strand
GCAAGATATGACCGCTAATCGGGATGGGCTCCTCAAACCTTTTCGATCTCCTTGTATATTTAGAATCTCCTTTCCGAAAGGCACACGCACGATCTTCCCATCGCAAAGTATGTGAGCACGATACTTCGACAACTAATCCATACCAATGATGACATCGAAACTTCCTAACGTGACGGGTAGAAGATCTATGTTGAAAGGACGATTTAGAAAGTTTGACGTGCAACCGCGAATGATAGTCCTAATCCTCTCTATGTTCCCATTAGCTAACTCTACATCATAACCAATTCCTAAGGCCATCGGGGGTTTCTCTAGTAAGGGTGCAAACGTAGTGGACACAAAACTTCTATCGGCACCAGTATCAAATAGTATGGAAGCATAATGATTATTGAGAAGGAACGTATCAGTAACAACGTTCGGATCTTCTCCTCTCTCGTTCCTGAGTGCATACACTCTCCCATGAGCAGCTCCTGCTTCCACACGTTGGTCCTCATTGTCTTGACGTCCACGGTTTCCTCCAGCTCCCCGATTTCCATGATTGTACCCATTACCACCCGATCCTTGATTTCCCTACACTCATTCCTATAGTGTCCCTTCTTTCAACATCCATAACAAGTAGCATTTACCTTACTTATAGTTTCTGGAGTAGCTTGAACCATAGCAAGGGGTCGTGCTCTACAATCCCTAGCTACATGTCCTCTCCTTGAGCAACTCTGATAAATCACAGTACATTGTCCTGTACGATTCTTGTAGCAACGACCACACTTGGGTGCATCACCATTTTGGTTCCTTTTATTTCTATTCCCAATAGTATCAGCCTTAGCAACAACTTGTCGCTCGTTTCGGTGATCATTACCCTTAGGGTGATGGTCTCTCTTTCTCTTTCCATTCGTATCCTTATCAGCTCCTTCCAATTCCAATGAATCTATTAATTGTTGAGCGATTGTAATGGCCTCATGGATGTTTGCAGGTCTAACAGAAATCACATCATTCCTTGTAGCCACTGGCAACCCAACGGTATACCGCTCAATCTTTTGAGTCTCAGTTCTAACCATAACGGGGCAAAGCAAGGCTAACTCTCGATAACGGCGATTGTAAGTTGTCATATCGGTACCTTTCATCTTATGGTTCCAGAACCCAATCTCCAGCTTCTTAACCTCATTTCTTGGGCAGTAAGTCTGAATCAGCACAGACTTAAATTGCTCCCAAGTCGTAGCATAAGCCACATCACTTCCAACTGCATTTCGGTAATTGTTCCACCAAGTTAAAGCTTCATCCTTGAAAGTAAAAGAAGTAAACTTTACCTTTGCATTCTCCACACAACCACTGACATTAAACGCTGACTCCGTCTTCTCTATCCACCTGACCAAGTAGACCACTCCTTTGGTTCCACCAAACTCAATGGGTCCACGAATTTTAAACTCCTTGTAGTTACGTTCATTAGCACGTACAGGTGGAAATGTTCCAACAGAATTGTTGGAATGATTTGACTCAGCTGGTAGCTCAGCAACTCGTTGCTCCACAAGTTGATTGATCATTACTTGATCCACAGTGGGTGCGTTAAGTGGAACACGATCATTTGTCTCCCTGAACATCAACATTTTGATTCCTGTCGTTGCAGTTAGTAGTGTCCAGGTTCTCAGGAGTAGGGGTTTCAACATTTCGAGTAGGACGGCGTCCTCGACGACTAAGGGTAGTCGTTGCAGGACCAGTTCTGGTAGCTCTAACAGGGTTTCGTCGTACAACCATTAATATAATACTAACACAATATCAACCACGCAAATAAGACACAATTCTCCATGTACGCCGAAAATCGTAAAATATCATATGAGCTCACCATCATCCATAAGTAGCGATCAATACATCGTTCCATACTACCAACAGGCATAATAGATACTAATCGTTCCATACGAGACGAACGTACAATCCGAATATCATGACATAAGAGATATAATAATTAGCTCTCCTAACCAAATACTCCTTGGCTTATGTAGCAACACAACAAGAACACAAATCCAATCGATCTAGCCATGATGTTGGCATAGACTCCTCAACTCAGTAACAAACTCAGCAATAAACTCAGCAATAATCATCTCAAGTCGGTCAGACATCCGCGAGATCCTCTCGCCCTGTGCAGTAATCTGAGCCCACATCCTACCAGTCTCACCTAACTCTGCATGCTCAGCAGAAACCTCAAAAGGTGCATCCGACGCCACAGGACTACCAGGTGGTGTATCAAACAAAAATGGATGATCAGGTGAAACCGGTTCTAACGGATGTATCGGGGAATCGGGCTTCGCAGAATGAACTGAATGTGCTAGCGACCCATCATCATCAGGCATATCCTCCTCCTGAGGATCACTCTCTTCCAAATCCTGAGGGTCATCATTCTCTTCCTCATCTTGAGGGTTATCATTCTGCTTACCCGCGTACTCCTAGTCGAAGGGGTACTCCATCACTCGTCATCTCCGAGCAGGCGAACCACGAGGCGATAAAGTCGGCGACTTAGGGCGACAATGGGACGATAAAGTAGTAGTGGCTGAACGCATGACCAACACGTATGGGTCATCAGGGCCATAGTGATCTACGATGGGCGACGCGTACTAGCAATAATAATTCTTAACAACAACACGTGCAAAGGAGGCTATAATTTGTGACAACGGCGTAGGGTAGGTGTAAGTGTTTAAAAACAACTAAACCGCGAACTCAAAATACCATATCAAAATCATCATATAATTCCAAATCATATATATCAAGAAAGATTTAAAATACCGCATTACCAAAATCATTCATAAAATAATCAAGCCATATAATTCCTCAAAACGCATATAATTCCTCAAAACGCCATCATATCACTAACTCATTAAACCTCAAATCCTCAAATCATCTCAAGAATCCCATATCCAATAATCATCTCAATATACCTCAATAATAATAATGATGCTTCGGCTTGGCGGGCTGGCGGGCAATGGTCGATGATCGTTTTCTATAAAATCGGTTATAGTTTAGGTGTCTATTTACCTAGTTCTCTATAACCTTGGCTCTGATACCAATCTGTAACACCCCCAAAATTTGGTACAGCGGAAGACTCAACAAGCTTTCGGGGCGTTACGGGGATTGGTATTCAACACAAGACATAACATAACGAGATAAAGTAAACATAAGAAAAACACAACCAAAACGGGTTTTTAAAGTTTACATTTATCCCAACATCATTCAGAGTCAGGCCCAAAAGAAATAGACGAAGGTCCACAATTAAATATCAGAGTTTTAGAAAATAGATCCATGACCGGGTGCCATTGCCAAGCCTCCAATCCAAGCATCCATAGAGCATCACTTAATTTCCTGAGAAAACGTGCTAAAAGTCAGCTTTCGCTGGTGAGATCATAGGTTTAAATTCATCTAACAATATAGTGGACATATACGCAAAACGTTTGCTAGCTAGACCAAGGATTCGCTAAAAGCCTGCGGATACCCTCCACTCTCAACATAACACACGGATACCCTTCCATACTAACATAGATATTCGGGTAACCCCCGCAATACCAATAAATACTCGGATAACCTCCGAAGTATTAATAACCTATAGGTGCACACTATAGTATCTAAATAAGTCAACCTTGAATAGTACACACGAAACTATGTGACTAAAGCTGACAATCCAAATAACCAAATAAGCCAACCTTGAATAGTACACACAAAAGGGTGTGACTAAAGCTGACAATATATCCTAGTCCATACGCATAGCAAGTTTAGAAAGAATGTAAAAGCGATAATAGTCCACGTAAAATAATTTGCACGTTTCTCACCCCAATCGTTGAAAACATAGTTCAAGAGTAAAAAGTGGGGCTATGACTCACCTCAAGTCCAGAAATCAGCAATAAGAAATCGGTAGAGGTAAGATGTATAGTAACTCAAAAGACGGCAACTACGGACTCGGCACGACCTAACAATATCAACTCGTTCAGAAATCATTTCCTCAATTTCAAGATATTCCCAAACCCGGACGAGAATCCATTTTATTTCCGAAAATCCATTTCGTATTAGTTTGGTGTATTTGCGTTTGGTATCCATACGGGTGGTGGGTCGACACAACTCAAACCAAGAAGTCACAACAAAAAGGATGATAAAGCAATCTATATGTCTAATATTAGCCCAATATATCATTTAAATAAATCATCGAAGCTTATCAAATCCGTCGATTTGGTAATCCCCCATATTTATTTACTTAATATACCATTCTAAGATTATACCCGAATCCTAGGTCACACATTGCACATAAAGTACTATAGGGTATATATCAAAGTCTAATAACTTCACTAACTATACCGTTAGGCTTACCAAATTCGTCAATTTGGCAATCTCACGAGATATTTAGTAACTTATTATTCCCGTACACATACCACAACCTATGGGCGTCGTAGGATACGATGCCCATTAATATACTCAATTTAAATAACTAAATAGCTCTTATTTAACCCGTCGATTAAATAAGTTACGTAGTTATCGAAAATGAATGTATTAATCGTCATATATCCGTGACAACACGAATGTCACAAATAATAAACCACTTGGACTCAAGTGACCACAATCCCGTATAACTCGATAGCTTTCCTCGTTTATTAAAAGATATTATTTTATTTAATATTTATTCAACGTTAACGATTTCGTCGTTAATTATAGTCGTTTAATTATAATAACGCTCCCGACATTTATTACACCACTTTCATAGTATAATATTTATCGTTACGTTATTGTTATAATATTACTCGTGATCGTTATACGCATTTATACATTTATATATACGTTATTCACGTCTATATATTTATATAAACGTTTATATTACTAATAATATTATTACAAGTTTTATTATTTACGTTTCATTATAAATATTTATCGAGTCATACGAAATGGTCACATGTCCGAGTCATCACTCTCGGCTCATTGTCCAAGTCCAAAATAGAATGATAATCAAGTCAACCAAGTAATCAATCTCCATCCAACAATTTCTCGAAACACGTGCTACAACAATAGGGTCCGACTACGGCACCCGACTAACCTATCTCCGTCAATCTAGTTTGACCGTCTCACAATCGGTTCCAAATACCATTCCCTCGACAACAACTCCACAAAATAATATCCATTGCCGAGACCTCGAGGGTCTCGGCTCTTCCATCCCATTCGGCCAAAAGTAAACAACAACAACAATATTACAATTAACAATAATATCTCAACAAATGACATCAATTAATAACCAAGTAGAACATCAAGGAAAGAAAATAACACAAGCTGTTGTCGAACCCTTATGGGTCTCAGCTCACTCATGTCGAGCCATGAACACAGCCAAGAGACCCATTGGGTCACGGCTGGTCCATACCGAGCCATCAAACAATCAAACGGACCTCCAAGGTCACACCACCCAATAGCAACAACAATAATAATCCAACCCAAAAGTAAATCAATCTACACCAGTACTGGTCCTTACCTCTCGTTAACCATACCAAACTAGACCAGGATATCAAAAATTCCGTATGCCAAAATCAACAACAAGGGCAAAACAACATCCAGAGCACGACAAGAATAATACCGTGAGTCTCAACTCACGGCCTGGATTCACTCGACACACGCACACCACTCAAATGGATACCAAACTGAGTTTTTACATCAAGATTTTATCAATATAACCATATTTCCCACGTTCTAGGTCGATCCCAAGTCAAAGAGCGTGAAACCCGTGACCAAGGGTCACGGTTTCACCCATACACTTACCTAATCAACCTCCCAAACGATATATAGAACCAACAATAAGAGAAAAGAGGTGCGTTGGGTGGTTAACGAGATCAAAATCACTAGACCTGGGCGCGTGTAGTAGTGGATCGGGTAGGGAATGAGATGAGAATTCGTTTTATGGTGGCGGTGTAGTGAGGGAACAGGTGGTGACGCGGCTGTGGTGGCCGGAACAATAGGTGGCGGCTAGGGTTTAGGTTTTGTGTAATAGAGAGAGAGAGATGATGAGGGTGGTGAGGGCTATGTTTATGTTTGTGTGTGAACCAGGTTCTCACAAGGACCTTTTTATTACTAGTAGTTTATTTCTTTTTATTTTTATTATCAAAACAAATGCAACCATAATAATAAAAGAGGAGGGTGTCGGCTAAGGTGTAAACACAAGGATGAATCCCGTAAGCCTTTTAAAGCATTCCGACACTCTCAACCGAGCTCGTGTTCATATTTCAAAATTTTCTCAACTCGCGTTAACTCACGCATCAGTATTTTTAAAATCGTCATTCCACGAAATTTGATCATAAATACGTTCGTAAAAATTTATAACACAACCGTTATTCAAAATTTCCAATTTGTTAGGTTATCCTAGTGTCGGAGTCAACGTAGTGCCAATAGAATTTCGAAATAAATTCTCATCACATCGATAATCCAAATTCGATTCCATAAAAGTTTTAGATATAACCAACCAAAATATTGGTTTTTCATAAGTTCGTTACGAGTAAAATTCCAAATATAATTTATAAACGAACTTTAATGTAATGCGGGTTTTCAAAATAACTCCCTAATTTGCCAGTTGTCACAGAACGGGCAACGGGCCAAATGGGCTTGAGCCCAAACGGGCTCGAGCCCGAACAGGCATGGGCTAACGGGTTTGAGCCCGAACGGGCACGGGCTATACGAAATTCTTGATATCTATAAATTTACTGTGAAAAAGAACATAATAAACTAAAATACATTATTTATTGAAAATTTTTATTTCGGGGTACCCGCCGCTGCAACGCGCGGGTACCTTGCTAGTCCACAATGAAAAGGATAGTTTTATTTGCTTTGAAACTTATTTTTAGATGTACATGAAATTATCGAAACTTAAAGAAAATAAATGAAATTTCTAAGAGCATTAAAACAGGGTCGTTTTCGAGGTGTGCAATTAAAGAGGGTGATCACCCAAGGCCTAAAATTCATGGAGTTCCAAAATCTAGGTTAGTGTGAAAATAATATTTAATATATCTTCAAAATGTTTAAATTGACAGAAAAACCTTAAATCTCATGCACCTTTTTGAGTGCTTACTGACCCTCTTCGAAAAATATAGCCTTAGGCAATGAGCACCTATTTTAGTAAACTTGTGTTATAATAAATAAAGACAAAGACACATTCTATTAAAAATATTTATTACGGAGTACGTATAACTTTTTGGTCAATATTGCCACCTACTTTTTATTAATACTTAAGACCAATGCTCCACAACTATTCATTTGAATCAATGGTGCTTTTGTTTGGTGGGTTTGGCCATAGGTAGGGGTGAGCAGAAAAACCGAAATATCCGAATAAACCGAAAACCAAAACCGAACCAAATCGAAAATAACCGAATCGAACTTATAACCGAACCGAATTTGCCAAAACCGAACCAAACCGAACTTTTAATTCGGTTCTCGGTTTGGATATGGTTTTGGTAATCAAAACCGAAAACCGAACCGAAAACCGAATTCATATAAATTTATATATTTTTTATATATTTATATATATAAAAAGATCAATAAAACGTTATATATATATTTATATTTATATTTATATTTATATATATATAAATAACAAAAAAAATCTGTCCTAATATTAAAAAATACTTTTTATGTTTGAAATAACTTTTTTAGCAAAATATATTTGCATATTTTTCTTTTTTTAAATAAAGTGTGTAATTTGGTTAAACCGAAAATCGAACCGAACCAAACCGAACTAGAATTTAACCAAACCGAACCAAAAACCGAATTTGAATTCGGTTTGGTTTGGTTCACGGTTTGACCCTAAAAAAATTTTTAACCGAATTAACCGAACCGAATTAACCGAAAACCGAACCGATCAACACCCCTAGCCATAGGTTTAAAACTTAAAAGCAAAAGATTAAAATGTTGTTTGTTTAAGGATTTTTGGTTTGGAAATTGAGTACTACACCTTAAAATAGTATTTCTCCTAAACCACTCAAGCTGATAATGTTGGAAAATAGTTGAGAATGGGTTGAACATGAGTTGATGCATTAGAGCCAAAAGTTAAAAATAACTTATTTGATCAATAGGTTGAAATTGCTTAACCTATATATTGATATATTGTCCCGTGTGCATGTGTTAAGAATAGTTTAAGAACTAGCTCAAGACATAAAATGGTTGAAACTTGCAAAGTTACATACATTATAACGTTTAACCTTAACTTATTATATGACATGTTTTAGATCAAACCCCCTCTATTTGATCTTTGGATTCCCAGTGAAGTCCCTTGATTCTGCATAATCTTCTGGTACAGGAAGATCAAGTTCCGAGCAAATAAAACGGATTATCTCCCCTGTCAAAGCCCCCGAAGATGCAAGGTTTAGCGTCGCACTAATCGCAAACCTATTGTTTATGTCACAATATGCCGTAGATCCACCTACCCCCGCATGACCAAACCCAATAACGCTTCCATCAGTTGCTTTAAGCCTTAAAAACCCGAGCCCAAATTGTCCATTTTGTAGAATTAAATCCTCATAATCTCCACTTCCCAAAAAAGCATCATGAAGTTTTGCTTTAGTGTTTCTGAAGATTTCAGTATCAGCATCAACAAGAGCAGCATAGAAGCGAGCTAGAGCACGAGCTGAGGAGTGTAAGTTGAAGGCAGGCATTATGGCACGACGAACATTAAGGCCATTGATTAACGGGAAAAAGCCAGCAACTACTTTGGGTGTTAATGAGGACGGAAATTTCATAGCAGCACTCCCAGTTTTCTTTGTTTCAGCTTGTTGGTTAGCCTTTTTAAGTTCATTAGTATCAACTGTTATAGTTGCAGCACGAGACTCGGCCCCTGAAATGAGAGTAAGAAACAATTGTCTTATTTAAGCAGTGTTTAGGATGTTTTTTTATTTAAGTGATTATCTATACATTGCATGGTTTTAATGCAGATAAGCTGATATGAATTGGAGTCTAACAAGACATGGTCAACAGTTGGTTTTTAGTAGTGCATGCATGTGTTTAGTGGAGCATACATATCCCACGTCCTTTAATTTCTTCATTATTAGTTTTAGCATGATCCCATGTTCATTGCATGTTTCCTTTGTCGCTAGTATGTAATTGCATTTTCTTTCCTATAAATACTTGTAACTCATTTAGATTGGGAGAAATGGAAGAATATTAAAGTCTAGTTCCTCTCTAGTTCTTGGAGTCTTGCCCGCTCTAAGGGCCTTATCATCTCGTTCCCTATCTAGTTCTTAGGAGATTGACCATCTCTAATCGGTCTCTTAACAATGGTGCTTTCATTGACTTACTCGATGCCTCCACAACGTTACCCACGACATATCGAAGAAAAGATGGCTGCTATAGCCGATCAATTCGTTGAGTGGCTTGATATCATGTCCTCGTCGAATGCTCGACTCGAAACCGCATTACAAAAACTCACTTTCCAAACCACCATTACCACCAATCTTATTACAGATTTCATCGATACTCAGGTTGCAACTCAAATTCCTCCTTCCCCGTTGCCACCTTCAACTACCCACTCAACTCATAAGGAGCCAAAAATCCTACACGAGTTCACTCCTGCCACCGCTTCCAACACAAACGCCTCACTCGACATGCTTACTAACCCACCAAAGCAAACCGATGCACTGCTATTACATCGCCTTTCAACCAAAGAAATCCAAATTACACGTAGCCAAGGACTTTGTTTTCAATGCCCGGAGACATTTCATCCCGGTCATCAATTTCATCCGCCAAAGTTTGTTGTTCTTGAATCCAAACACGAGCCACCTTGGAGCCATTTACCGTGGACTATGGCAACCTCAGCCTTGAGGACAAGGCTGTTTTTCAGGATGGGAGTATTGATATGAATTGGAGTCTAACAAGACATGGTCAACAGTTGGTTTTTAGTAGTGCATGCATGTGTTTAGTGGAGCATACATATCCCACGTCCTTTAATTTCTTCATTATTAGTTTTAGCATGATCCCGTGTTCATTGCATGTTTCCTTTGTCGCTAGTATGTAATTGCATTTTCTTTCCTATAAATACTTGTAACTCATTTAGATTGGGAGAAATGAAGAAGAATATTAAAGTCTAGTTCCTCTCTAGTTCTTGGAGTCTTGCCCGCTCTAAGGGCCTTATCATCTCGTTCCCTATCTAGTTCTTAGGAGATTGACCATCTCTAATCGGTCTCTTAACATAAGCAATCCCAAACACTCTATTCAAAAGTGTCTATCTGCTTATTTCTTAAGCACTTAACTATAAACAATTAGTTATGCGCTAAATTTCGGATCAGACAAGCACTTTAGTATATATAACCAATCCCAAACACCCCTTCACTTGATAAAGATCTTCTTATTGGATCTGGGCTTGTGTTTAAGTGTAATATTGGGAATCTTACCTGCACGAATCCCGATATATAGCTCGCCATCGAGGTTAAGTGGGCGAATGAAAGCTTCCTCAAGAACATCCTGAAACTTCTTTCCAGATGCATGCTGCACATACAAACATTGTGTATATCAATGTTGAATTATACTGATAATAGTAGAACTCAAGATTACAAAGAGGCCATGAATTTGTAGCCTGCTTTTGTATCGTGTCTGGAGTCTATCAATGGGCTTGTTTACTAGCTTTTAGAGAAAATTAATAGAAGGCCTATGTAATGGTACCTCAATGATTCCACCACATAGCCATCCGTATGATAGATAATGATACAACTGTTCACTACCAGGTTCGGTCTCAGGTGCTACCATTGCAATGCGTTTTAGACACTTGTCAAAATCACAAAGTAATGTTTGATCTTCTTCAGAGATTCCTGCGAGAGCATTGTGCAGACCCGATGTATGGTTGAGTACATGATGAACCTGCACGAGGAGACAAAATGTAACAACGTTCTTTTGTAGAAATATGTTTTGAAAGTAATTATGTGGTTTTCACTTATTAAATCGTGTAATATGAGTTCTAGAAGATGTTGCTTGAATGTGTTTCTATTGGTTAAAATTGTTAATATTCAGCTGAGTTATTGAGTGCATCACAAACTCAGATAAAAAGAAGAAAAGTCTTGTAAAATGGTAACAGATTCTATTCAATTAGGATAAAAGCTTATAACTTATTAATGCGATTGTAAGTAGAGGTAATCAAAATTTTAAATCCAAACACCTTCAAGACATCGGAAAATAGAAGAGTTAAAATTACTAGTTTTCAAGTAAACGAAAGCAGAATATATGTGGTAAATGGTAATCTTAGACATTGAAAAAACTTATTAATACATCTACAAGTTGCAATAATCATATGATAAGATTCAAAACGCGTATCCAAACACCCTCTCAAAAGACAGGACATCCAATAAATATTAGGAGTACCTTTACTTGCTCTTTTCCATTTGTACCAAACTCCGGCCAAATATTTGCAACATTTTCGTCAAGCTTCAGTTTCCTTCAATACAAAGACATAAGGTTATTATTATTAGAGGCGTTCATGATAACAAATATCGGAAATACATCAACTTCGTAAATCCTTTTACTCAAAATGAAGTTATCATTGAACTAATATTTGTTAAATAATCGCAGTTAACATAGTAATCTATATGAAAAATATTTTTTTGGATAAAAATGAAATGTTTTGGGTCAACCCACACATGTTAACCCAAGAATTATACCCTTTATCAGCCAACCAATGTACCATTCCCGCAGTGACACCCTTGGTTACAGAGAAAAGAGGAAATATGCTACTGGGCTGAACGGGTCGAGGGTCATCTTTTCCTAGCACTCCAGCTGCAGTATCAATAATCACTTGCCCGTCCTTGTAGGCAGATACCTAAGTAACACAATAACAAGAGTTTGAGTGAGATACAACCCCAACCATAAAACTAATGTACATTTGTGCTTATCACAATACCTTTTGTTACAATTGTTACCAAACTAATTTTCAAACATTAGCTAGAATAACATTAACACCGACATGACAATTGCAACCAAACTCTGGTTTTACACTTGCAATACCCATAACTGACCCTAGAAACTTACAACTACGCTAGGTACCAATTAGGCACATCTGAATGTTTTAGTCTAGGGAATTAGTTGTAATTTTCAAAGTAAAGGATGTTGTCATTAGCTTGCCTTACAAGACAAGAAAATCCCCACCTCCTCAATGTTAAGACGGTTCCAAGTCCTATTTGGTTAAGTTTTGTTTACCCCTCATCTCTATAGGGTGAACCACAATTTGTACCTTTCATTCCCAGGCTCACGTTAAAAAAACAAAAAACAAAAAAAAAAAAAAAAAAAAAAAAAAAAAAAAAAACAAAACAAAACAAAACAAAACGTTTGAGTGCATATTGTGTATGAGTTGATGCCTATTAAACTCAAGGGTTTCTAACCCTTGGTCGATTTCTTGTTGGAGTTATTCTTAATTCTTGTATACAATAGACTAAGCTAAAACAGCAAAACACCAACCTTCAACCGAGCGAACACATTATCAACAGGGCGGAGCCAGAAAGTTAAAACGGATGGGCAAAATTTGATAATTTTTCAAACTACATTACAAATCTTGTGGTCAGATGGGCAAATTACAAAAATAATTATAAATTTCAAAATATTTACACCCTCCTATCTTCGCCCATGAATATCAGTATCACGAAGTGCAATCACCCGACAGTATAAATAAAATAGAAAACAACTTGAAAAACATCGACCCTAGCTAACACATGATCATAAACTTTAAATCAAACAGTTCAGACCACATAATCTGATAGAGTTGCGCCATTGTCTTGACAACATATATAGAAAAACGTACAAACCTGGATTCCAAGTATTTTATCATCATTTCCTAATTCAACCAAGAAACTTCTTAGCTTGGCCTCGACATCAGAATTGATTGGACTATCATACACCCATTTCGCATTCGATGCTACTCCTTCACTCATGTTGCTATATTCGATATCGACTAGTTTTTCATTTTTCGGGCAGTTAAACAAAGCTTATGCTGATTTCTGGGCAGCTGACCGTCTGACTTTTGCTACGTTACATGTGGTTGTTATAAAATGTTGTAGTATGTTTTTTTCTTAACAAACGTGCACATTTTGTATGTAAGGATATGCATGTGGGCATGTGGACCCTATTTTGTGTGTTTGTTCTTTCTTTGTTCCATCATTTGTATCATTGACTACTTTAATCATATAATAGTATCAGATAATTGTCATACTCAAGTAAAATATATTTGTGTATGCCTACATGTTGCATGCTTTTGACCTTGTTATCTTTTTTGAACTTACTTTTGACCTTGTTATTAATTGTCAATTTCTGAACCAACTTTCTAACTTAGTTGGCCATCAAAAGTGATCTTAGGAGGTTTTTACCGCATGCGAGAAGTTTCAGGTTCGAGTCTCTCCGTGGAGGTTTTCCTTCAAAGTAGAATATGTGGGGTTCTGCCCCATAGATGCGTCGATTTGAGGATGACAGTGACTACCTTCTGGGTATGTATTATGGAATCGAATCACTAATTATTATTCGATGTTGGCAGGGACTACCTTCTGGATAAGTACTGTAGAATCGAATAACTAACTTAGTATTGTACTAACTCGCCGTTCAAAAAAATTGTCAATTTCTGACATGACACGGTAAACAAAAATAAATGTGACATGAGATTGAACAGACTTTAATCGAGAAAAACAGGTTTGGGTAAAAAAAAATGTCAATCCGTGTAATTCATTGAATAAATAGGATTGTATTTGAGTTGAGTAAGTATTAAACAAAATAACTCGTAAAATCGTTTAAATATGTAGGCCTCCAAAAATATAATATATATAACTTGGATTTTATATTAGATTTAGATTTAAACTTATTTTATTATGTACTTAATATGATATTAAATTACAATTGTGTACTCAAATAGTTGTATAGTTATTTATATGTTATTTTTATTACTCCCTCCGTCCCATTTTATAAGTCTATGTTTGAAAAGTCAAAGTCTTTTTCTTTAGAGTTTGACCGTAATTATTTTTTTTCGTGTTATATAATACTTGATATAAAATATATAAATTGATTTGTGTTTAACTAGGTAAGCTATTTGAATTGGTTATAGAGTGAGGCCTAGACCAGATCTAGGTAAGCTATTGATTTGGTTGTTGAGCGAGGCCTAGCCCCCGAACTAGGTAAGCTATTGGATTGATTATAGAGCGAGGCCTAGACTTGAGCTAGGTAAGCTATTGATTGGATTGATTTGAGCTATAGCGTGCACCTATAGGGATGATTTGATTTGGTTGGTTTATTTTGGTTGGATGAGTGAGCCCTAGTCTAGCTAGCAAGCGTTTTGCGTATATGTCCACTATATTGAATTAAGAATCTAAACCTATGATCTCACCAGCGAAAGCTGACTTTTAGCGCGTTTTCTCAGGTAATTAAGTGATGCTATGCGGATGCTTGGGATTGGAGGCTTGGCATTTGGCACCGGTTATGGATCTATGTTTTCTAAAACTCTAATAACTATTGTGGACCTATATTTATTTTTCTTTGGGCCTGACTTTGGATGATTTTGGGATAATGTAAACTTTAAAACCTCGTGTGGCTGTATTTTATTATGTTTACTTTATCTCGTTCTTTTATGTCTTGTGTTTGGATACCAATCCCCGTAACACCCCGAAAGCTTGTTGAGTCTTCCGCTGTATCAAATTTTGGGGGTGTTACAGATTATAGTCTGTACACCCTACTTCACCACCTTTACAGATTGATGCTCATTCTCTTCTGTCTGAGGCGCCACCCACATCATTGTGTCGTCATCCTAGATCACCTACTCCTTCACCACATGGTTCACCTAGTAGGAGACGACGATTGATGATGTACTCTTCCGATGAGGAGGAGGAGGAGTACGAGGGTGAGGACGAGGCTGATGACCCTGAGCGGGAGGATGACCCTCAGGAGGTTGAGCAGAGTGATGATGATGAACCTGAGGAGGAGGATGACCCTCAGGAGGATGTGATGCCTGATGATGATGATGTGTTAGTACCACCAGCTCAGGCTGAGGAGCCTGATTCACCTGTACATCCGATTGAGCCTGACTCACCTGATCATCCATTTTTGTTTGAGTTGCCACCTGGTAGTCCCGTTGGGTCGGATGCATCTTCTGAGGTTTCTGGTGAGCATGCAGAGTTGGGTGAGATTGGCAGGTTGTGGGCTCGGATTACTGAGCTTAGTGATAGGGTTGCACGTGTATCTGATCAACTTGAGAGAGTTATTGGAGAGTTTTTAGCGGATTTGAGAGTTGACTTAACTGTCGTTGTGGGCAGGACTACTGAGCAGAGGAGAGTTTTGATGGATGTTCACGAGCATATCGATAGTTTGCAGCGAGGATTTGTTACTGCTCGTGAGGCTGACCGCAAGCTATGGCAAAGGAATGCCGAGCTGGAGAAGGAGGTGGCTGACCTCAAGAGAGACCGAGACACCCATAGCGTTGAGCTAGGATCGCTATGGAGGGATCTTGATGGCTTGAGGCAGGAGTTGAGGAGCCTCCGCCAGCAGCGTGGCTAGTTGTTTGGATTATGTTGTCTTGTTGCTTTCTTAACCGAGGAGTGTTCGGTTAGAAAAGCTAGTTATCATGTTGTGATGTATTTTGTTCAGTATTCGTCTTTTGGAACGATTAGTATGATTTGTGTTATCCAGTAGTTGGAATGATGTTGGATCTTTATTGTATGGTCGATGGTTATTATGATATGGTATTATGTGGTTTTTGGATATTATGGAAATCGAGTTCCTATTCGTCTTATTGATGCTTTACGGTGTATTGTTGATTTTCTTTCCATGACTTGGCTTCGTTGATTAAATTCTTGTTGAGCATATGATAAGTCCTATCGGAGACTCACGAACTTGTATGATGTTTCAGATCAATGGCCCCACGAAGAAACCCTGTTAGAGCTACCAGAACTGGACCCGCAACGGCTACCCCTAGTCGTCGAGGACGCCGTCCAGCTCGAAATGTTGAGACCCCTACTCCTGATAACCTGGACACTACTAACCACAGCAACAGGAATCAAAATGTTGATGTTCAGGGAGACAATGATCATGTTCCACTTAATGCACCTACTGTGGATCAAGCAATGATCAATCAACTTGTGGAACAACGAGTTGCTGAGCTACTAGCTGAGTCAAATCATTCCAACAATTCTGCTGGAACTTTTCCACCTGTTCGTGCTAATGGATGTCACTACAAGGAGTTTAAGATTTGTGGACCGATTGAGTTTGGTGGAACTGAAGGAGTGGTTTACTTGGTTAGGTGGATTGAGAAGACTGAGTCAGTGTTTAATGTCAGTGGTTGTGCGGAGAATGCGAAGGTAAAGTTTGCTTCTTTTACTTTCAAGGATGAAGCCTTAACTTGGTGGAACAATTACCGTAACTCGGTTGGGAGTGATGTGGCTTATGCTATGACTTGGGAGCAATTTAAGTCTTTGCTGATTCAGACTTACTGCCCAAGAAATGAGATTAAGAAGTTGGAAATTGAGTTCTGGAATCACAAAGTGAAAGGTACCGATATGGCAACTTACAATCGCCGTTATCGAGAGGTATACCGATGGATTGCCGGTAGCTACCAGGAACGATGTGATTTCTGCTAAGCCTGCAAGCATTCATGAGGCTATTACTATTGCTCAACAATTGATGGACTCTTTGGCATTGGAAGAAGCTGAGAAAGATAAGAATGGAAAGAGAAAGAGGGACCATCACTCTAAGGGTAATGATCGTCGAAACAAGCGACAACTAACTACTAGAGCTTATGCCATGGGAGATGGAGACAAGAAGAACTACAATGGAGATGCACCTAAATGTAACCGATGTTACAAGCATCACTATGGTCGATGTACTGTGATGTGCAAGAATTGCTCTAAGATGGGACATACAGCTAAGGATTCTAGAGCTCGACCTCTTGCTATGGTTCAAGCTACTCCTGAAACTGTAAGCAAAGCAAATGTTACTTTCTATGGATGTGGAAAGAAAGGACATTATCGGAATGAATGTAGGGAATCGTGGAACCGAGGAAATCAAGGATCGGGTGGTAATGGGTACAATAATGGAAACCGTGGAGCTGGAGGAAACCGTGGACGACAAGATAATGGGGACCAACGTGTGGAAGCTGGAGTTGCTCATGGAAGAGTGTATGCACTCGGGAACGAGAGAGGAGAAGATCCGAACGTTGTTACTGGTACGTTCCTCCTCAATAATCGTTATGCTTCCATACTATTTGATACTGGTGCCGATAAGAGTTTTGTGTCCACTAAGTTTGCACCCTTACTTGAGAAACCCCCGATGGCCTTAGGAATTGGTTATGATGTAGAGTTAGCTAATGGAAACATAGAAAGGATTAAGACTATCATTCGCGGTTGCACGTTAAACTTTCTGAACCGTCCTTTCACCATAGATCTTCTACCAGTCACATTAGGAAGTTTTGATGTCATTATCGGTAAGGATTGGTTGTCGAAGTATCGTGCCCATATAATCTGCGATGAGAAGATCGTGCGTGTGCCTTATGGCAAGGAGAATCTAAACCTATGATCTCACCAGCGAAAGCTGACTTTTAGCGCGTTTTCTCAGGTAATTAAGTGATGCTATGCGGATGCTTGGGATTGGAGGCTTGGCATTTGGCACTGGTTATGGATCTATGTTTTCTAAAACTCTGATAACTATTGTGGACCTATATTTATTTTTCTTTGGGCCTGACTTTGGATGATTTTGGGATAATGCAAACTTTAAAACCTCGTGTGGCTGTACTTTATTATGTTTACTTTATCTCGTTCTTTTATGTCTTGTGCTTAGATACCAATCCCCGTAACACCCCGAAAGCTTGTTGAGTCTTCCGCTGTATCAAATTTTGGGGGTGTTACATGTTGATGTGACAACTGGCAAAATAGGGAGCCGTTTTATAAAAACCGCATTACATTGAAATTATAAATTTAAAATTCTTAAAAGTTTATTTTGACGAGATATTTTACAAATGTGGGTACGTGATTTTAATCGTACGATATTTATGAGATTTGGTTATTTAATTATGGTTCGGTTTGATTCGGTCGTATGAATTATTTTGAGATCGTTATTTTTGGCACTACTTTGACTCCGGCACTAGGTTGACCTAACAATTTTAATTTCATTTTATTATTGGATCGGATATTATTATTTTGGAACGGGTTTGGTTTGAGAAAGATATTTGGTTATTTAAGTTTCGGGTTTGGTCCGTGTATTGACACCGGGCTACTAAATCCCTACACCCACTACTATTATTATTATTTAAAAAGTTTTTTTTTTATAAGAGTAAATAACATGAATCGTCCTTGTGGCTGTCATTTTACAAGAAAACCATCACCAACATCTCACCCCTACTCTCTCTCTTCTTCCTTTAAACACCACCGCCGCCCCCTAAATCCACCATAGCTCCGCCACCGCTGCCCTCACCATAAAAACAACACCACCATCTACACCATCTTTTTGAGATCTATCTATTGGTACCAACCACGCGCCCTAACTCCCCCTATAACACCTAATTCGAATTAAATCCCCACGAGTTCATCATCACTTTGTATTATTTATTGAAGATCTATTCGTTTGGCTTTAATTTTTAAAGGTAGGCCGAGTTTTTGGACTCGTGTTGTGTTCGATTCGTGACTTAGAGTCACGGGTTTTCATTTCTTTTTCGGGTTTCATGGAGTTTGAGGCAAAAATCAAATGGGTTTTGTGAGAATAAAGTGGGAAAAAGGATTTTGGTTGATAAAAACTTGTTTGGTATCCGGGTGGGTCGATTGGGATCCGAATTGGTGGAAGGATTTCTTGTTTGAAGATTATCTTGGGGGGATTGGTGCTCGGATTGAGCATAACCGAGACCCTCGAGGTCTCGGGGTCGGTTTTGTGGCTTGTTTTGTCGAGCCGAGACCCAAAGGGGTCCTCCCCGTTTCATGTTGTTGTTGTTGTCGAGACACCAAGACCGAAGGGGTCCTCGTTGACCTTGTTGTTGTTGTTGTTTGGGTTTGGCCGACGACCACTATGGTCCGTTTGGTTGGGTTGGCTCGTTTAGAGCAAGCCGAGACCCTAGAGGTCTCGGGTGGACCCACGACCTTTGTTTTGAGTATAACTTTGACCCGGGTTGACTTGGTAACTCAACCCGTTGCATATTTGGTTTTCGGACAATATATGTTACTTGTTATTATTTATTTTTGTTGTGAATGTATTATGGGCATTTGGTTATTATTTGGACGCGTTGCGGTATTTCTTGATTATGAGTATATTTGGAGATGTGTTGACGAAAGTGGATTGGGGACCGATTGTGAGACGGTCATTAGATGACGGAGATAGGTTAGTCGGGTGCCGTAGTCGGACCCTCATGTTGTAGCACGTGATATGGGATTGTTTGGACGGAGTTGATTTATATTGTGACTTGATTATATTGTTTTGGACTTGGACTATGAGCCGAGGGTCATGACTCGGACATGTGACCAAATTCTATGACTCGATAAATATTTAAAAGTCGATATTAAAAATAATACTCGTTATAATATTATTAAGAATATAATCGTTTATATACGTATATAGACGTGTTAAACGTGTGTGTGTATATATATATATATATATATATATATATATATATATATATATATATATATATATATATATATATATATATGTAAATGCGTATATTAAGAATAAAACGATCACGAGTAAACGTATAATAATAAAACGATAGTTATTATACTATGCAAGTAGTATAATAAATGTCGGGATATTATTATAAATAATAACTATAAAAATAATGGCGAAACATAAGTCGGGTAAATAATAATTCAAAATGTGATTTTAGTTATAAATTAGAAACTTATCGAGTTATACGAATTGTGGGTCTTTAAAGTCCAAGTGGGCTTTATATTGTGACTTTGTGTTGTCACGGATATATGACGGTTAATATAAACATTTTATATATCGAATGACTTATTCTAGATC
The DNA here is from genome assembly GCA_030686995.1 of Artemisia argyi. NCBI lineage: Eukaryota > Viridiplantae > Streptophyta > Magnoliopsida > Asterales > Asteraceae > Artemisia > Artemisia argyi. The sequence continues at coordinate 7,751 of JARVZY010010304.1, read as the reverse complement.
GAGTTATTTGACGATATAAAATGGGTATATTAATGGGCATCGTATCCCACGACGCCCATAGGATGTGGTATATATTTTAGGGCAATGAATTACTATATGTCTCGTGGAATTTGGCCGATTCGACGGTATATATAGGGAATTCATTGGGCTACGACATATACCAAATAGAAACTTATGTGCAATGTGTTTTAGGTTGGGTATAATTTGGAACGATATATTACGTAAATAAATATGGGAGATTATCAAATCGACGGATTTAATAAGCTTCGATAATTATTTAAATAATATGTTGGGCTAACATTAGACCTATAGTTATCTTATTATTGTTCTTTGTTGAGGCTTTTTGGTTTGAGATGTGTCGACCCTCTACCCGTATGGATACCAAACGTCGGATTTCAAATAAATATGAAGTTAATTCGAGAAATGGATATTTTGGAAAGTAAAATGAATTACGTTCGGGAATGGGAATATTTGATTTTGAGGAAATGTTTTCTGAACGAGTTTGATATTGTTAGGAAGTGCCGAGTCGGTAGTTGCCGTTACGTGAGTTGCTTGAGATTTCTTGCGTCTTTCTTCTATCATTTCTTTTGAGAATTTCTGGACTTGAGGTGAGTCATAGCCCCACTTTTTACTCTTGAACTTTGTTTTCAATACTTGGGGTGAGAAACGTGCAAATGCTTTATGTGGACTATTATCGCTTTTTAATTTCAAAACTTGCTATGCTTATAGAACTAGGTAGAGCGAGGCCTAGACTAGATCTAGGTAAGCTATTGATTCGGTTATTGAGCGAGGCCTAGACCTGATCTAGGTAAGCTATCGATTTGGTTGTTGAGCGAGGCCTAGTCCCCGAACTAGGTAAGCTATTTGAATTGGTTATAGAGTGAGGCCTAGACTAGATCTAGGTAAGCTATTGATTTGGTTATTGAGCGAGGCCTAGTCCCCGAACTAGGTAAGCTATTGGATTGATTATAGAGCGAGGCCTAGACTTGAGCTAGGTAAGCTATTGATTGGATTGATTTGAGCTATAGCGTGCACTTATAGGGATGATTTGATTTGGTTGGTTTATTTCGGTTGGATGAGTGAGCCCTAGTCTAGCTAGCAAGCGTTTTGCGTATATTTCCACTATATTGAATTAAGAATCTAAACCTATGATCTCACCAGCGAAAGCTGACTTTTAGCGCATTTTCTCAGGTAATTAAGTGATGCTATGCGGATGCTTGGGATTGGAGGCTTGGCATTTGGCACCGGTTATGGATCTATGTTTTCTAAAACTCTGATAACTATTGTGGACCTATATTTATTTTTCTTTGGGCCTGACTTTGGATGATTTTGGGATAATGTAAACTTTAAAACCTCGTGTGGCTGTACTTTATTATGTTTACTTTATCTCGTTCTTTTATGTCTTGTGTTTGGATACCAATCCCCGTAACACCCCGAAAGCTTGTTGAGTCTTCCGCTGTATCAAATTTTGGGGGTGTTACAAAATATATTTCAATTGGTATACTTTTCATCAAGTATTATATAACACGAAAAAAAATAATTACGGTCAAACTCTAAAGAAAAAAAAAAAAAAAAAACTTTGACTTTTCAAACATAGACTTATAAAATGGGACGGAGGGAGTAATTCACTATATCACTTTTGAATTTAAACTGAATGAATTGAAAAATCATCAAACTTATCACCGTTTGACATATTTACTTAAACAGTTTAAACGGGTCACAAATAAGTTACACATGTCATGTAGATATAGGTTATGGTTGAGTTTCTTGACACAATTAATAAACGGGTCATTTATACACTTATACCAACCCATCAACCAGTGAACTTGAATATGTCAACTCGAACACAACTCGATTGCCCCTTATACCAATGCGTAGATCGAGAACATATGCATTTCCATATGTGACGCATAATGTAATTAAGTGAGCACAATACATTTTTACATACTTTATGACATTTACAAAAATCCGAATAATGTAGTGAAGTAATTATATCACTTTGTTATGGCTGCTATTGAAAAACATAACTGCATGACCTCCTAAACCACCACAACAACTAACAACTTTGATGAAAAAAAAAAAAAAAAAAAAAAAAAAAAAAAAAAACAACTGATTAGTAACGAAAATAAAGCTTCTTATAAACTCAAGTTACAAATTTAAGATTCCTAAAACAGTTTCAACTAAAATACCACAAAGATACATGATAATGTTTTATCTCAAATATTAATTGTAAAGTTTCCCTTTAATTGATCTTTGGTTCCTCAATGAAGTCCCTTGATTCTGCATAGTCTTGCGGTACATGAAGATCAAGTTCCGAGCAAATAAAACGTATTATCTCCCCTGTCAAAGCGCCCAAAGACAACTTGTTTATAGTCACACTAATCGCGAACCTATTGTTTATGTCACAATATGCCGTGGAGCCACCTAATCCCGCATGACCAAACCCGAGTACTGAACCATCAGTTGCTTCAACTCTTTTAAACCCGAGCCCGAACATCCCATTTTGTAAAACTAAATCCTTATAATCTCCACTACCCAAAAATGCATCATGAAGTTTAGCTTTAGAACTTGTAAACATTTTCTTGGAAGGGAATGTGGGGTCTACGAGGGCAGCATAGTAACGGGCTACTGCACGAGCTGAGAAGTGTCCATTTGCGGCAGGTTGTATGGCACGACGGGCATTGAGGGTGTTGCACAATGGAATAATTGTTTCAACCATGTTGTACGTGAATGAGGATGGTTTGGTGGTTGAGGCGGGGTTCTGCCTGTTAGCTTCGGCTTGCTGCCCTAATGTAATCAGATCATTTGTATCTATCGTAAGAGTTGCAACACGAGATTCCACACCTGAAATATGGTGAACTTATCATACATGCATGGAGAATGCTTTTCAAATAATAATAGCATATAATTAACTAAAACATTATTCTTACCAGGTGGAATCCCGATATAAAGCTCGCCTTCAAGGTTAAGTGGGAGAACAAAAGCTTCATTAAGAACGTCTTGAAACTTCTTCCCAGATGCATGCTGAATGTTAAAAAAAACATAACAATATTCCAAAGTTTCAGTTATAATCTGATTATTTGAAAGATTTAGGAGGTTTTTTGCTCTAAAAGTATCCTTTGGAGACCTTCGGCCTTTTTGACCCGTTTCCTTTTTAGGTTTTTCTTAAAAAAATTAAAATCAACTTGTTTGACTTGTTAGGGATAAAGCATAGTTCAAATCAAGCAATCATAAGTAAATAAAGGGGTATGTAATGGTGTAATGCTACCTCGATGATTCCACCACATAGCCAACCATATGATAGGTAATGATACAATTGTTCACGACCAGGTTCAGTCTCGGGTGCAACCACAGCAATGCGTTTTAGACACTCATCAAAATCACAAAATAGCGTAGGATCTTTTTCAGAAACTCCCGCGAGAGCATTGTGCAGACCAGATGTATGATTAAGTATATGATTGACCTGTGGGCATTGTGCAAAACAATGTTAAATGGAACGTTATCATAGTGATCTGTTAGCCTATAACAGTTTACAGTCGGATAATTTTTATACACTGTTGACTAAAGTTAGTTAACTACTTAAGCAAGTTGACTCATTATTTTTAGCCTTTGATAATCACTTTTGTCAGCTAGTACGAAACTGATAATCCAAAATTTATTGACCATCAAAAGCATAAATTATTTATCTAAGCATAAAAAATGCAGATAATCACAAATTCGAACACCTAATCAAATATAACAAGCTTCAAAATGCAAATCCAAACACCCCTTCAGAAGGAAAAGAACCTTTATTTGATCTTTTCCGTTTGTACCAAACTCCGGCCAAATGCTTGCAACATTTTCATCAAGCTTTAGTTTCCTACAACGAAAACACTTATCATTAAAGTAAACTACGCAGAAGGAATTGGAATCAGATTTAACTGTAAGAGTTTGGTTTCATGTTTTTTAAGTTTTTAAAAACTTGGCCGTGGTTTGAGGCCACCCTGTTATGTTAGATGGTTGGAGGACAAAAATGGTACCTAATCAAAAAGCTAATGACAATCCTTGTAAATACGCGAAGTTAAAGGGAGAGCGTCCATAATTTTCGGCATAGCACAGCCATGAAATATAATTCACTATTTTGTTAAGGAAAACTGATTTTGCAAACTGTTACCAAACCACAGAAGATTAAATATGTGAAAAAAAAAATTTTCAACCCAACCCGGCCAAAACATGTAAGTACTTGTTTCGAAATATTGCTCAGCCCGCCCATGTTGTCAAATCTAGTTGCCATGAAATGATGAAAACACAAGCATACCCTTTATCAGCCAGCCAATGCACCATTCCTGATGTGATGCCCTTAGTAACAGAAAAAACAGGAAATAAGCTATCAGGCTGAACGGGACGAGGATCTTCTTTTGCTAGCACTCCAGCTGCAGTATCAATGATCACTTGCCTGTCCTTGTAAGCACAAACCTAAGAAACACATTAACGAGAGTTCGTTTATCATCAAATATTACAAAAATGTGTTTTTTTAATTGTGATACGCACCTGGATTCCAAGTATTTTACCAGCATTGCCTAATTCAACCAAGAAACGCCTCAGCTTTGCCTCGACATCAGAATGTATTGGACTGTCATATAACCATTTTGCATTCGAGGCTGGTCCATCATTCATGTTGCTGAAAGAGAACAATATAATAGCTAGTAAAACAAGGGTATGAGGTATGACCAAAAACTATGTATTCAGTTTCATTTTTATACAAAATCTTACCAAATACATGCTGGACGAGAAAATGCTAACAAAAAATATTTACGTATTTATTTTTATTTTTGCCAAGCGTAAAGTTATCGATCCTCAAAAACATTTAGAGCATTTTCATCATTCGTCATATTTTCTTTGCAAATTTGTTGTAAACAGGGATGGAACCAGGGGTGTCTCGGGAGGTCCCGGGACACCCATGAATTTTTGTCTTGTAGTGTTAATTTTGTTATAAAACCTCTATTTTTCTATAAATGCACCCGGTCCCAAAAAGTTATACATGTAATCTTGTTTGATTTCTCATAAATGAACCGGGTGACTTTGTCTTCTGGTTCCGTCCCTGGTTGTAAACACAATAACATATTATCTTTGGCTTGCATATAAAGTTGTTTCACAATCAATTTGTAACCAAACACTTGCATTAGATGTCATAGGCATAGCAAAACCCATGAACCAAACGTTTAAAGCTTATTGAGATTTAAGTCACAATGGGTCCCACATCACAACAACAACGACGTACTCAATCCCGCCGGGAGGGGTAAGGGGAGGTAAAATGTAAGACAAATCCTACCCCTACCCTGAGGATAAACCCGAAAGTAAGAATGGGTCCAACATGTTAAGTAAAAATGATGGCTATATTCTATACACTAACATGCTAATTAAAGCTACTTGCACAAAATTTAAACTCACTACAAAAACAAATATGAACCAATTGCAAAAATACTATTACTAATAGAAAGATAAAAATGTATCAACTTACAAACTTGTTATGATCAATTTAGCAAAGTAGATGAGAAAAGTAGACGTTAATAACTAGGTATTTTACGTTAGGAAATGAATATGATGAATAGCTGATAAGTTTTGAGCGGTTTCTTTGTAATTTATCTGGTTGGGCCTGTATGGGTTTATTCTCTAGCCGAATAAAAAACATTAAAGCCCATGTTTTTTACCCCCACACGGTAATTTTTTAATAGCTTTATCCATACTTACCCACACCTTGATGTTTAAAGCTCTCATAATAGTTTAAACTTTAAAGCCGTTATGAAAAGTAAGCTCTAACAAAGTTTCAAATTAGAAGCTTAGCTTATAAAAACAAGCTACAACTTTCGACTGGCCAAGTAGCTTATGTACAACTTCCTACTACCGCTCCATAGCCTCTATCATCTAGAGGTGCAAAAAAATCGGTTTTTTTCGGTTTTCGGTTTTTTAATAACCAGTTATAAAAAAACCAGTTTTTCGAATAACCAGTTTCGGTTCGGTTTCGGTTTTTCGGAATCGGTTTTCTTCGGTTATAAATGTTCGGAATCAGTTTTTTTCGGTTATAAATTTTCGGAATCGGTTTTTTTCGGTTTTTTACCGGTTCGCTTTTTTCGGTTAAAAATGTTCGGATTCGGATTTTTTATCGGTTGTTTACCCGTTCATTTTTTTGGGTTCGTTTTTTTCCGGAATTTTACTAAAAGCTTCGAACATTTATTTAATAAAATTGTTAATTATCAAACATATAATTAAACAATATTCTCATAACTTTTATTTAAACAATACAATTATACAACAAAAAAATACAATCATAACTTTTATTTATACAATACAATCATAACTTTTATTTAAACAATACAATCATAAAAACATATAAATACTAATACATTTTGCGAGCTTCGGCATGGCCATCACCCGAAAACATATTAGTGTAATCAAGTATATCGAGCTTCGGCATTGCCATCACCCGTTATACTCAACTAGTCACTCAAGTCGTCATCAAGATCATTTTCTTCCAAAAAATCTTGTACATCTAAATCTTCAACTTCAAATTCTTCAAACTCACCTTCATCTAATTCGCCTTCAGTATTCGTAGTCGAAGACGAAGGTGATATCCCTGCTTCTTCTTCTTCTCTTATTATACCTTCTTCAACATCTTCATCTATTATTGGACCTTCCAACGACGATTCATGTTGTATCCTATCTACTCCGTCCAAATAATCTTTCAAACATACACATACTTCCACGGATTCGCATGTTAGTCTTGTCCTTCTATCCGATATAATTCGACCACTAACGGAAAAGGCCGATTCGGAAGCTACCGTCGAAGCTTGAACCGCTAATAAGTCACGAGCCATAGCGGATAAAACCGGATATTGGATTTCCCTTTCTTTCCACCAAGCCAAAATGTCAAAGTTTGCAAACTCATTGGGACTTAAAGTTCTTAAAAAGTTTGTAGCCATATATTGTCCCAATTCGCTTGTTGGGGCCGATGATCGTTGACGCCTTGTAGCGTCTTCAAATAAAGAATTATAAAGGTTTATATTAATGTCTCTTGTTTGGGACGATCCGGCCCGCATTTGGTCAACAATTGGGTTTTGTTGGTGACCATATTTTGTTGCATAAATGCCAAACAATTTTTGAAAATGATCGTTAAATCTAAAAATTTGAGATGTTATATAGTTGGGGTCTTCACCGTCTAACCCAAAAGATAAGTCTAAATTTTCTATTATTTTTGTTATTAAATAATCTACACCTCCAACATTTAAACATGGATTAAGTGCGGCGGAACAAGTAAAAACTAAAGGTAAACTAGCAAAATACTTTATAAATTTCTTTTTTATAATTTTAACCATTTTTCTAAACATTCGTGAAGGTGAGTTTTTTAAATCATATAATTTTTCCGTCATAGCATAAATTTGTTTTAAAACTAATGGGCTAGTTGGGTAATAAACACCCGATAATATAGTTGTTGCCTCTTTAAAAACTTGTAAAAACATAGTTAATTCATTTAGTCGATCCCAATCTTGGTCGTTTAGTATTATGTTGGACAAATTTTTATTAATAAGTTTTTTATTATAAGCATGTAAAGTCGCACGTTGTCGTAATATATTTTCAAACATCATGCAAGTAGAATTCCATCTAGTATTAATATCAAGGCAAGGTCCTAGGGGTTGTTCATTACACATTTTACGAAAACGTTTATAGTTTATTTGTCGTTCGTTGCTCGATTTATATATCAATACTAATAAACC
>JARVZY010010303.1:0-38675 GCA_030686995.1 Artemisia argyi | reverse complement strand
TCTGAGTTTGCTATCCCAATCAAGCAGCCATACATCTGATCAGTCAGTCTTCATGAGCACATCGGACGGAAGTTATAACAGTGATTACGGTAGTGTAAACGAAGACGGTAGAGAAAACGGCTATATAATTTACGAAGAAAATTCAGACTAGGTTGAGATCAGTTTTTTCAACAAACAACAATGTCAAAATGTGGTTAAGATAGTTAATAACCAGGTACATTTCTCGCCCAGCTGTTCCCTAAGGTTAAGGGTAAAGTACATAAATGGATTTAATTGCTCAAAAATATGAAATCGATAATTTTAAGCAAAGGACGTGAACGATTTATGTAATTTACTTCTAAGAATTATTTTCTTCTGATATCTTAAATGTTTGTTATACTTGTGGTCCTCACAGGGATGAGTTAACCCTTCGGAGATGTAGCAGGTGGCGAGACACATGTGAGATCATTCTCTTTGTTTAGCTTAATTTGTATCCAACTCGGAATAAGGGAGGGACTGTTTCAATGCTCCTTTCCAGTTCCGGTTCTTAGATGTATGGATAAATCAGATGTATCTGTTTCTAAATTTGCTGGTTGACAGCGAGTGTATCTTTGTTTTATGTTATAAACTTATAACGGCAGCCTAAAATATATCTTACTGGGATGGGTTCATGGTGGTTCCTTTTTAGAATTAGTAACAGAAAGAATTCAGTACTATGGAATCATATAGTTGTGGATAAGTTGAACGCGTTTATGTTTACCTTTTACCAGTTTAAAGGTTAAACTGGTAAATATACCAATAAAGAATAATTTACCGGGGAAATTTCCCTTTACCCAAAAAAATATATATATACCATTAAAGAATGTGTTATTATTATTCAATCTATACATGACATGTTTGCTTATCAACAAAAAGTTCTCAAATCATATTTGAGTCGCAAAGTGTTTGGGTCGATCCATATCACAGAACATCAAGGGAAAACAAACTAAAATAGACCATAGGCGGTTGGCTCTCGTTGGTATGGCGAGTCCTTGAAGCCCGGTTTATATTGATGCACCCCCAGACAACTGCTGCCTGACGAAGGGGGTTTGGGTGAAGCTACAGGCCCCTGTTAGCAAGGTGTAACGAGTATGTTCTTTTTGGGTCAAACCTAAGAAATAGATATCTCACAAATATGAAATTATCTAGTTTGGTTAGAGGTGTTGAAAATACTAATTGTGCGGGTGGTGCTTTTATGATAACTGTAGTTTGTATATGACTTTCTTATATGGTTAGAACAATGAAAGAAGATTGAGCATGGGAATTATGTTGAGAGAGATTAGAGATGGTAAAGATCACAAGCACCAATTCTTAATTAAGATAAACGATGCGCTAAAAAACACTAGTCATGTTTACCTCGACTATAAGTTGCTTTGTGTATGATGATTTTTTAAAGAGAGTCGCAACATGACTAGTCATGTTTGATCAAGAGGATATTCATCTTACAAGAAAGTAGGTCAGCCTTGCCATACTAATCACCACATTCAAAACATGAACATTAATCGAACTATAAGACTAGATTGCTCAATTAAAAAATACGATCATTTAAACCTTTTTCGAAAAAAATAGAAACAAGCATAACACTACCAATGGTATATCAACCATCCCTATTCGTTTTTCCAGGCACACAGCACTAAAGAAAACCCGAGCCCTTGAGATTGCCCGCAATCTTTTATCAATGAGCCTGACCAACTTGTCGCAGAGTGATATGAATCCGAACCCGAACCCCATAACTTCTCAGCCGAAAGACAAGTCTGAAACAAGAACACTCCACTCCCAATAAATTTACCAAAAAACCAACTATGAACATCCCAGTAAACTTCAACAGGCAACCCATCAATCAGGATAGTATAGTTTCCCCTAAACTTCCATTGAAGTCGCTTCACTTGCAAAACAATTTTACCATCGATCCGTATCACTAAACACGGATCATTAGTACTATTCATATCACATTCAATCAAAACATCATGCACTTGTCCCTTGCCACAAAACTGAGCTGTAGTAGCATACACTTTCTTACCAAAAACATGTTCTTTTTTCAACACGAAAACCGCATTTGGTGAACCGGATACATTGCTCATTTTCTTGTACACTTCTTTTTCCATATCACCCAATAACAATACCAGTTCTTGATCACAACTGATTGCGAAATAGAAACTTTCTATTGGTTCAGGTGAAGAACCAAATTTAGCAGAAGAAAGATCCCAAAAAAAGTTGATAGAATTAGACCCCATTTCAAGTGCTTTAAACCCTCTCTTTTTTATAAACAACATTGGCTTGATTTCAAGTTTACAATGTGATTGTTTACTTGAATCATCGATTTCGACGTAAAGACCTTGACCCATTAAGGTTTTGGTCCAAGTTATAGTGATGATGAAACAAGATGAGTTATGCAATTTACATTGATAAACACAAGTAACAAGGTTTTGTGCATTTTTATTCGTAGTGGTGTGTGAAGGTGAAGTAAGAGTAGCACCTGATGATGAAGATGCATCAGCAATTTGAACACCATTTTCACCAAAACATGAAAATTCCCTCATTTTTTACCCTCACTTTCACAAGTTGATAGTGGTAAATTTAGTGGCTTTATGGACTCTTGATAAATTTGAAAAAAAGATTTGTGGGTCACTCTTTAAAGGGCACTTTGAAATGAAGCATCAGGAATTTGAACACCACTTTCACCGAAACAAGAAAATAAATACCTCATGTTTTTACCCTTTTACCCTCAATTCCACAAGTTGGTACTAGTACTTGGTACTTGGTAGTGGTAAATTTAGGGGCTTTTTGGGCAAACCACAAAAAAGTCTTAAATTTTTTTTGCAAGAGTTATTTGTGGGTAAATCTTTGAAGGGTATCTTCAAAATTCTCTTGCAAGAAATGGGAATTGGTGTGTATAAACAAGCTTTGAAGGGTACCCTTAAATTGCTTGCAATAGGGTCAGAAGATAGAATGAAATAGGCATTGTGGCTAGTGTTTGAAGGGTACCTTAAATTTGTGGTACAAAAGAATAAGATTTATAGAAGGCCAGAATATAGCTTAGATTGGCAAATGGTCCAAGATTTGTAAATCTTTTGTACCCAGAAAACTGCCTTGTCAAGATTTCTTGAAGTGATAAATGTGTATAGGGGGCCAAATTGGCAATGTGGGCAGAGGATTTCTTGATGTTTTGTGAGTAAAAAAAGTTTGAATGACTGAAGAATTGAAGAAAAAGATAGCTGCTTTTCTATGCACTTTGTTTCATTCTTTCACACATACAAATACACATAGTGAAGGTGAGAGAGAGAGGATTGGTATGAGTGTGTTCTTTCATGCTTACAAATAGGGGCCCCTTTTTATGATTGACACGGTAAATTGTGTTTTCTCAACACAATCTTTGCTTAGGAATGTAAACAACAATTATGAAAGCATGTTGCTCATGAAGAAAGGAACATTTACAAATGAGGTACTAAATAGTATTATCAATTATGGTTTACCAATTTGTTGATTTAAACTTGCCATTCTTTATTACTATGTTTTAATTAGTTCCATCTTGTCATTTAGAGAATGACTGACAAATTATATTATAAAGTTTTAATGATATGTATCTAATACATGGATGTAACAAAACATAAACTTCAAGTCGTAAAACCAATTAACAACGAAGACTGTGCATTTTACACTATGTACTATTCTCATATGTATCTAGAAGAAACATATGTGCGTTATGCGGCAATAACAAAGAGGGTAGTGGTTAATGAACTTATGATTTTCTCTCAAAGGAAGTCATAGGAGTGGTTGATTGCTTGACCTTTAGTGCAATACAAAGCATGACATATATCTAAAATGCGTTATAATTATTACATATCGTTCTAGTTGCTTTATATTTTTGTGATTCTGTGTGTTAGAATCACTATGACCTAGGTGTTAAAATCATAACGGGCCAGAATCTCCTCATATCCATCATATAAGACCAATTAAGATTAGGGGAAATGATCACTGCAGCTTCTTTGATCTTTTTTTTATATTTCTTATATTTTATTTTATTACTATTATTTATTTTTATTTTTATTTTTGCTATACACCTCTACCAAAAATGATCTTGTACACCCCAATTCAAATATAGAGAACGGATATAGAAGCAAACATAGATTCCTCCACCAAAAATGATCCTGTACACCCCCATTCAAATATGGAGAACGGATATAGAAGCAAACATAGATTGGTGAATAGGCTGTCAAATTTGGAAGAAGAAAAAGACCAAAGAAGCTACAGCAGCCGTGATCATTTCCCCTTAGATTATATTATAAAACCAATTCGCAATAACCAATAAGAGAAGAAGTTTAGGGAGCTTAAACCTTAACTTTAAGATTATCACAACAAACCTATAAACTTTCATGTATTACATATTGAAATTAAAGTTTGTTACATGTATAACAAGTTAAAACTATCATTCTATATGAAGTTATTGTAACTATCAACCAGAGGTGATAATATCAAGATTCAAGACAAATAAAGTCATAAACTAGTGTCCTACTCCATGACGAAATATTCTAATTTTACTACTATCAACTTTAGACAACCTTAGTTTGATAGTTGCGTGTGCTATACAAAGACATATGAGACAAATTCTGATCCTTTCTTAATGGTTGCCTGGTTGGTATATACTTTGTTTTTGCTTTGGACTATGCAATTTTCTGCGACTTATTTATTAATTTGTCTCTTTCTTTTCATCTTGATTTGGTCGGCTTGGTCGGATTCCTCTCGATATTGACACCAATGGTTATAAGTTTTCATAGAGTAAAAATAAATTTATCAAAGACAATTCACCATTGGTTGCTCATAACTCTATTTTCATTCTTTTAGTTAGAACTTAATTTGATTTAATGATTTTATAACATTATAAATCTAGTTAAAACACGTTGATAGTGAGCTAAAGTGCGTTCAAAATGGACCACCTTCCTGACGAATTTTGTTCAGAGATTTGAACAAGTGACGAATAGTGGATAGGTGACGAATAGTGGATAGGTTGATCACTTGGGGTACTCTACTCGATGATCCGAGATGTAAAGATTCGTAGCTTTATCAGCAATGCGATTCCACCACTTGGTTTTAAAATTTTGACATTATGTTTCAACTTTAATTTGACTTAATTAACATGAGTACTGTAGTTAGTTTGCAATTGAACACGAGAAAGTTATAGTATTTACTTTCTATTCCAAATTCGGGTCATATTTGTAAGAAAATAGTCCTTGTGTTGGTATTGTCCCGACTCCCGAGCTAAAATTTTTGAAATATGATTGGCATCTAACAAAAACTAATCAACATGTCTAGTATTTTATTGATAACACATCAAATGTCAAATGAACAAATCTGGAAATAGGATATAAACAACTAAAACCAAAGGGGTCTGGCTCCTAAAGTGTGCAAGCATAACAATGTTTATGATACCTGCATTTAGTCTCAGGTTTCCAAAATCGTGCAACGCTGTCGATTTTAGGAGTCATTAACAACTCATACTAGCTTAATCTTGTAAATGAGTGGTTGTTGGACTTACATCTAGTAAGCTAAGAGCCTAAGATAACAAGTATCACTTCTTAGAAAAAGGTCGCTAAATATACTTTGAAAGCTACAATATCATGAGGGTAAACTGAAACATGAGACCCCTCACTAGACACCATCATTCCAACATGTTAAAGATTTCAAGTCAAAAAGCAAAATCAGAGAATAAAAATCCTTTTTTCCAAAAGTATATTGTCTTTACCAGGTCATATATTTGGTCATATTCTCAAAGTTTTGCTCATCCATCTCCATCATGTCACATAGGCAATTCACACAACCTAAAGAAAGACCACACAAAGAAGTGTCATTTAAGTGTATATAACAAAGTGATTTCGGTTTAAAGTGAGATATTTTCAACTCATTCATATGCAAATAAACAATATTCTGGTTCTGTTCTAGTGATAACATATTAAATACAAAACATGCCAGAGATGAAACATGTCAAGAGTTACTTTATGGGTGTAGAGCAATTACAACGCCTAAAGAATCTATCCAAAGGCACTTATATTATTCTTAAATATTAAGAAAGGGGTATTTCATGTTCCCATGGACCTCTGGTAAATGTAATCAAGCAAAGCAGATTAGTGATGTGTTCCTCAATATCAGTATATGACATGCAAAACTACAGATAGCATAATAGTTGTTACTTCAATTTATGTGGATATTTTAACACAGTATTACCACATCAAGAACATAAGTTTCAAATTATAGTGTTTACTTGAACAAAAGCAAATATAAAGGAGAAATCCAACCATACAAAAGCATTCAGCACCAAATACACCAAAAGTTTTTTTCAAAACAAGCTAACTTGAGTGCATCAAATTCCGTAGGACCCATTCTGCCCCTACCTAAACACCCTCCATTCTTGTTCAAAAAAAACAAAACACATAATGACGCCAGCTACATATTTACAACCCAGCAGTCCAGCACTGATATTTTATACGTTGGTTACAACCTTCCTACAGGCTACAGGGAAAGCATAAAAATTTGATGTTAACAACACCCTTACAATGAATAAAGGGCCCAAGAAGATCAATTGTACATGATCTTAAGCCATTTCATTAAAAGCACAGCAATCAGAATTCCACGTCTGTTATGTGTTTGTTATCCACCAAAATTAGTTTTCCTACTCAAACGCTCATTTACCAAAAAAAAAAAAAAATGGGTCAATTTCGGTTGTATTTTGTCTTCAAAGTTAATAGCCTAGCCAAAATAAAAAAGGGCCAAATTTCACCTGGCCAAAGCGTATCCAAATGTTCTTTTCAAGCAAAAAGGTAAATTAGTAAACTACAATTTTTAAATCGCTTGGTGTAAAAAAAGTATCATTTTCCTGATCACTTCATTAAAAACAGCAGATAGATGATTATTTAAGTGTATGTTGTGGCAATGCAGCATGTGGAATGTTTCGTGAACAGAAGGCGTGTATTAAAACGGGAAGGAGATTAAAGGATTATAAACTAATTTCGTGCGGTTGCAAATCAACAAAGCTAAAACATCAGTTGTCTTAGTATCAGGGTTACAACCTACACAAATGATTAAGCACAGAATTAATGCACACAAGTTCAGATCACAAGATAACTGACCTTTAAATTATTATTCACAACATTTAATTTCAAACTTTTTCCATCCCTACTTCTGAAATAAAAGTTTTCTAAAACGAATTGATGCAAAAGGCAAGAGGCATAATCCAGATATGAATTTCTATATATGCTATTGAAATCCTTGTGACAATTGTTATCTAAAACGAATTGATGCTTTAGGCACACTTCACCCTTTATACGTGGTAGCGCTTATTTATTTAACCTTCCAAGTTCAGTAGTCCAAATTCAGTTGCTATAATATAGTTTAATATCAGTGCTAATTGCTAAATGGACACATGATTTCTATAATGTTTCAACATAGTAACAAAAAATAAAAATAATAATAAATAAATAAATAAATAAATAAATAAAAAATTAGCCCTGTTTAGCATCAATGTACAACCTAGAAAAGTACATCAGAATAAGTGATAGTCAAATGAAATTTCTACCATAAACGCCTATAAAATTTCTAGCTAATAGCAATTAGACCAAGCTCATTGTTATTAGTTAGAAAGTTTATAGAGTTCAAATTTATTTAGACCATTCACTAAAATTACAATAAGTTTACAAAAATAGTGTCTTTCGCTTTTTTAAGTATCACCAACTCCTGCAATTAGGCATATAGAGTTCAAATGTAGTATAAAACGCATATAGAATTTCAAACTGAAAGCAGTTAGACCAACCTTGTTACCTACCAACCAGACCCAGAGATACGACTATCTTTTCATGTCACTTTATCTGTATCTATACTACATTATAATGCATTTGGGACTATTCTATAATTAGAAAGGCTTAAAATTTAGACTTTTTTCTTGCTTATTATGGAAAGATTTCAAAATTAATTTGTTAGGAAGCAAGTTGGTTAGGAAGTTTGATAGGAAGCGGTTGGTTGTTCAAACTAAAATTATTTGGCTTAACCATCTCTAATATCTCTACTATAAAGCATGAAGACAACTAAACGTGTAACCAAATAACGCAAAATATTATCACACGGTACCCACCGCCGCATTGCGCTGCGGGTACCGTTCTAGTACTTTTAACACGTGTAATGTTTCATTATGTGATGTTCATCATGGGAGGATATAGGGTCGTATGTACTACAATGAGCCTAGCTTTGATACTGATAAACGTACATATCTTTAATGATATAAAATTGCAGACATACTGATAACTCTATCCATGTGACAAAAATGTACACAAACAAAATTAGCAAATAAATTCACTCATAACAAGATTATCTCAAGTTTCTTGAGCTTTTTACGAGGCCAACAGACTCTTTGCTGAAACACATAAAGCTGATAAGCAAATAAATTCAAATTTCTTAATTTTTCTACAAAGCCCTTAGCAATCAAATTCACAACAGTTAGTTTACTCGCCACGACTCATAATTGTTGTGACTCCAATGAGCGTACACAAACCAAGATAACACCTTTCCATCAAAAGAACTAAACACTCTCATCAAGATAATCCATTACACACTCCAGTGCAGACTTGAGCTCAAAATATAACTCTAATTTCTCCTTCTCTTTTAACAGCATTTTACACTTATTAATCTCATCTGAAATGACCTACAACTTCTTCCCACATCTCTTCTCCATTCCCCTTCTAACACAAGCCTTATACTCATTTCTTAAGCAAAACCCTAGCCATGGAATCCACCCAAGAGTGTATGTGTGTTTTGGGTGTGAGAGAAAAAGATTTACTGCGGTAATAAGAATAAGGTGGTGTTTGTTTGTTAAGAGGGTCTGAATCTGAATCTGAACCGCACATCTAAATCTGAATCTGATGCGTAAATGTCTGAATCTGACCGCATTTGAACGGAAAAAAAAAAAAAAAAACTCATGTTTGAACCGCACATTTGCTTGCTCGTACTAATTTTTTTTTTTGGTTTTTATTTGTGTCAGCAAGAGGCAACAAGACGCATTCAGACACCCCTCTCAAGTCTAAACCTTTAAGATCTTACTGCATCTGAACGCGTCTGAACGAAAAAAAAAAAAAAAAAAACGGTCTGAACGTCAAAATGTCTGACCCATTCAGACACAGTGCCCATTCAGAGGCTGTTAAGAGGCAAAAAAGAAAAAACAAACACAGCCTAATATAAGTCTTTAAAGGTTGTGTGTGAGAGAAGATTTACTACACAATAATAAATTTGACATATGAAAAGTCTTTAGTGTGTGAGAGAAATACATTAAAGAGCAGGAAAGATTTGATAGATTGAGTAGAATAAGAAAAGCCGGTGTTGCCCTTTTTAAGCGAGTCACGTCAATCTTTGTATTATTAAAAGTAAAGAGTATCATCCCTTGATTCACACCTAATTACTCAACATTACACCTATTAAAAATAGAAAGTATAACGTGACATGAAAAAACAGTTGTATCCCCGGTCTCGTTGGTAAGTAGCAAGCTTGGTCTAACTATTGTTGGTTAAAAATTTCATAGACGTTTGAACCACATTTGAACTCTATATGCCTAATTGCGAGTTGGTGATACCTAAAAAAGTTGCACACTATTATTAACAACTAGTAATTTCCGAATTTTATGTTGAAGACAATACATGAAGTTTAAACAAAATCATCCAAAATCACCAATCACCAATCACTTCCTATAATTGCTTAAACACAAATGCAATTCACTATTCTTATTGGTCATGTTAGCAAAAAATGTGGAGCATGGGTTCTAACTAGGGAGAATTGCATATATACCCACTAAAACTCAAAAACTTGCATATTTACCCAAAATACAAGTTTTCAATGCATGATGTACAATGCAAGTTAAGCATGGTTTGGATATATATGCAAATATGCAAGTTTTAGTGGGTATATATGCAATTGCCCCTTCTAACTATATCAAATCTATTATTTTATGAAAAGTTTGTTGTTTACATTAGCCCTAAAGGTTGCTCATTTCACTTTTAAAAATAATTCTAATTTTAATGAACCATGTAAATACATATGAACTATATAAAATTTCTAACTAATAGCAATTAGCTTGGTCTAATTGCTATTAGTTAGAAAGTTTATGGGTATTGCTAGAGCTATGCTATTTAATGTTCAACTTTTGCATCACCACTTTTGTCTTATAACGTGTTTTGGAGAGCATGTGAAAACCTTAAAAATTGGAAAGGCGGATACCTATTTGAACTCTATATTACATGAGCCAGATGTAAGTTCATCGTACGTTGGCGGTTTACTAGCAATAAGTCAATGACTATTACCCGAATAAATACACATTTAGGCAAAATGCATTTCATTTACCAATTACTCCATGTACATCGAAAGGTTGCAACAAATCCAATAATGGGCTATTTAGCATAGGCATGTACACACGTGCAATCTAATAATTGTGACTTAATACATAACAGATCATAAAGAAATACACATGTCCAGCAATCCAAAACTTATGGTAAGCAAGTGATATACTCGGTTCAAATAGCAAATTACGAGATTCATATTTTACAAAAAATCAAAGCCTTTATTAAGAGGCAAATGCTTCAACAACTAATGAAACAAAACAAAACAGAACAAAAAACAAGTATAAGAAGAAAAACAGCGTACTCTGTAATCACGCATCAGGATCCTCTGTCGCTTTTCCACTTCCACCAAAAGGATCATGAGATGGGCCAGTTTCTTCTCCAATATGTCGTTGAACCAACCGCTGTAAATCAGACATAACTTTCTGCTCACGTTTAGCTTTTTCCTCGTAGTTAAACATAGCCAAAGCCCGCTTATCCTCAGCACTGTAAACTTGGTTTTCTTTCCTAATACGAATAGCATTCATCCGTTGATGCCTACTACCACTCATAACATAACCAAGATCCTCATACCTACTAATCTCATCAGCCGAAAGACCGACTTCTCCTCTACGTGGGATACGTTTTCCTTGCTGCACGTACTGCGCTATAGCATCACCTTCACCAGGCCTTAAAGCACCACCATAACTAATATGCCCTTCGGCTCGTGGCAACGGCTTTGGTCCTACAAGCTCATCATCTTCATTAACAGCAGCCTTCTTCCTAGACTCTATCATCTCTTTAATCGCAAGCAACTCGCTCTCGGATACTGGTTTCTCTGCATCATCCACGTTAACTTTACCTTTCGTGTCATTTTCAGAACCTGAATTCTTTTCCGAAGCTGAATCCTCACTACCCTTTTCACTCCTTTTCTTACTCGACGATCGACTCCTCCTTTTCCTCTTCGACGATTCCTCGCTATCGCTACTTTCCTCAGAATCCTCACTATCCTTACTCTTCCTCGAACTACTTCTTCTCTTCCTTTTACTACTTCTCCTACTACTACTCCTACTCTTTCGCTTACTCGATCTCTTCGACTTCTTCTTCTTCCTCCTCCTATCTTCCTCCGAATCATCACTCGACTCACTCTCACTTTCACTCTCACTCTCACTCTCACTCACCGACCTCCTACTCCTCCTCTTCGACCTCTTACTCTTACTCTTACTTTTCTTCCTCCTCCTCGACCTCGAATCATCCGACTCACTTTCACTCTCACTCTCACCTTCCGACTCACTCCCAGACTCCGAATCCGAGTTTTTCAGATCCTCCAACTTCTCCTTATCTCCTTCAACTTCTTTTTCTTCCTCCACCTCAACCTCATCGTATTCGCCTCTAGGCGGACTAGGCGTAATATTCCAAATACACCTCTTCAACGTCTTCCTATACTTTTGCCGCTTTAACCGCCTATAATCCTCGTAACTAACTCCTTTCAAATCCTCATCAGACTCACTTTCATTTCCATTCCCATTCCCATTCCCATTCCTATCCAAATACTTATTATTATTATTTCGGTTCGAATAATTCAATCTATTCGACTCGTACCTAGGGTTAGGGTTAGGGTTAGGGTTTCGTTTGGATCTAGAATATTCCGGTGACCTATGACGGTAGCTAGTTTGATTATCATATCTACTGTAGTCAGGACTACGGCTACGCCTAGGGCTGACGTCACGATTGTGGTTTGAATATTTGGAAGAGCGATCGTACCTTGAGTAGTCTGGACTACGGCGGCTGTTGTGACGGTTGAGTGGTGGTTCAGGTGAGTAGTTGCGGTGGCCGCGACGGTGGCCGGAGGGGATTTCTACGGCGGAGGATGGGTAGCCCATTGGATTAAGTTTTGGGGGAATTTTGGAACGAGGATTAGTTTTTGAGTAACAAGTAATAACTTGGGGTCGGTATGAATTTAAAATTTTGAGTTAACTACAGTTTGGGTCCTTATGATTTGCCTGGTATTTTATTGTCGGTCCAATTTTCGGAAAAGTCTCGGATCCTGTCCAAAAATGAAACACCCGTCACAGGTTTAGTTTGTTTTTTCGTTGATTGTTAGTTTGACCCGTTAAATAATAAAAATGACTAAAATACCCTTATTTTTATATTGTAAGTAATTGTAATACTGTCTCTTCCTTTTTTTTCTTTTTCTTCTTCTTTAAACATAGTTTTCATGTCATTTTCCGAACATCAAAACCTAAAATAACATCTTCTTAACCATTTTCCCACCACCATGTTAGCCCCAGTTTTTCCACCACCACCATCAACCCCATTTTTCCCACACACACTTTTCTTCAACCTCGTCATAAGTGGAGGTAGGGAGGGGGCAGGGTGGGCACGTGCCCCTTCTCCTTTTTTTTATTTTATTTTTAATATTAGAGGTTTTGCGTATTTTGCCCCCTAAAAAATACTTACCTCTCATAGATTGAAAGTCAAAATACAGTTTTAGGCTATAAAGAAGTGAGCATATCTATTTATTAGAAACTTGAAATGGTGAAGGTGAAGTTTGAAGAAATAGGGTAAATTGCAAAAATGGTCCTTCACGTTCCACAAATTAGCAAAAATGGGACCGAGACAAAAAGTAGCGCAAAAAAGACACCAACGTTCCGAATTTTTGCAAAATCGTCACCGAGACTTTTCCGTTAGTTTCATCGTTAAGTGCCATGTCACCGAGGGTATTATCGTCATTTCACTGTTTTAAGGTCCACGTGGCATATCACTATTGATTCAGGGACTAAATTTGCAAAGTTATTTTTATCTTTTATTTCACATTTACCACCACCACCACCACCACTCTCTACCACCACACAACCACCACCACCACCCTTTACCCTTCATCTTCATCTTCTCCGGTGACCAAACACAGATTCCGGTGACCAAACCCAGATTTCGATCACTTTTTCCTTTTATTTTTCTTTACTGTACAAATCCACTATATTACTCCCTCCTCGATCTCACCCATCTCAATCCATCTCAAATCTCAATCACAAACAAAATTCAATTCACAAACTTTTTTCTAATCAAAACCAAGGTACGCATATTTCCATTACTTATAGTTTCATGAGATTTGAGATATGGATGTATCTTGACTTTGTTTCTGACTACGAAAGCACTGTCTTGGAATGTTTGACTGGTAACAGCTAAGTCCGAGTGTTCTGGCTAGCAGAGGTAAGGGTGGCGAGTGGAATTTACCAGTAAAAAATTAGTGTACAAAACATAAGGGTAAGGGGCAGACCCAATAAACAAAACTCGAGATATTTATTGTTAATTCAATACATTGTCTGTCTGAAGTTTGTTATCGATATATTGTGGATCTCAAAGAAAAGGAATCGTTTTATCAATTCATTGTGTCCCGTTCAATCTGGTGATATACATCATATGTGTGTTCCATCCAATCAAGTGAAATCATACTATTCATTGATGATTATTGCAATTTACATTCAAATTCTGAAGTCGGAATATTTTAACACAAGGCATTCTCTGTGAAACTGTTTATCACATCAGAATGTTGTAAGAAGTTAAATATGAGAAGGTGATTGGATGGATGTGAATCATGTGATGGAACTTACGATGAAAAAGAGAAAAATAAGTATTTCTAGTTGGCTTGTTGATTGTTGCTATCCAATGATTTTGTAATCTAATTTCAACTTTGTTAAAGTTATTTCTGTTTATATGTTACCTTTTCGGCCAAAACAGAATGTAAGATCTAATTCAACCGTTAAAGAACATTACTAAAAAAGTTGTGTAATGATTTGAAACTTCTATCGTTTATCCGTCTCTGTTACATGTCAGTTTCTTACTCAATATTCACACAACTCTCTTTTGATATCATCATACGATGCTCCCCGTGCTGTAATTCAATTTATATTATACTCGTGTATCAAGTAATGGGGATGTAGCTATCGTAAATTTACAATCTCGTCTTTATTTGAATTTCAGTTTACGGTTTTAGCCATGCCAAGTCTATCAGTTAAATACTTAACGAGTCAAGACCCATCAGTCCATCAAATAAACATTCTGATGTGATATTCTATAGAGCTTATGTTCAGTTACGAATAAAGCCCTTGGGAACAGTAAATAAGCAGAATGTATTTCAAATGAGTGTATACCATTGTCTCTAAAGATACTCAAACGCATAACTAGAGGTTACATGACCAACACCATCAAACCAAAGACCGGTACACATGAGTGTAAAAAGGAGAGCATTGCAAACAAATTTCATAATGTTATGGTAGTAGGCATGCATATTGTCCATCCACATTTAACAATAGCATGTGGTGCAGAGATCGGTCAGGACAAAAAAAAAGACCAAACAGGAGTGGTAAGGCTATATTGTAAGTCCACTTCTAACAATAGCATGATGCCATGATGGAAGTGGGCAAGATATTGGAAATGATTTTTTTTATATTTTAAATATTCAAATTAGGATACCATGGGTTTGTATTTTGGTACACGGTCGACAAAAACTGAACAGTCGACAAAAACCAAGACAGTGATTTGAGATGGATTGAGATGGGTGAGTGTTGGGAATTCTGTGAAGTAAGAATTCTGCTGCTGTTTCTGCTGAAAGGATTCTGCTGAAGAGTTGGTTTCTGCTGAAGCAGTGTATCTGCTGAAGACTAGTTTCAGCTTATTAGTTTCTGCGGATATAGTATTTCCGTATTTTATGTAATGTAGTTTGGATATGCATGAGTTTATTTAGGAAGTGATAATGCATATCTTTTAGAAGTTTTAGAATATACGTTTCTTGTGAAACGAGTTAGGGTTCCTTGAGTATAAAAGGAACACACGGTTTATGTATTGAATAATTTTTTAGTGAATACTCTTATTATAATTAAAAGATCCATAGAGGATCAAGAGTTCTTAGTATCAAGCTTGTGTTTTGTTTCCACTTTATAAATACAAGTTGCAGAGATTGTCTATTAGTGTGTTATTGATTACAGTGACATTACTAACGATTCTAGAGTGCTCAAGAAGATCTATCAAGGTCTATAGCTCAACAAGTGGTATCAGAGCCTCGAGAGAGTCTCTGCCATACTAAGAAACACAAATCTTACACCTTTACAATCCAAACAAATCAACAAACATGCCTGGATCAGATGATGATGTAGATACAACCCAGAACATTAACACCACTTCTCTTCAACAACTCAATCTCTCCAACAGTAATGCTAAGTTTTCATACTTGAAGAATGCAGAAGATTATCATCTGTGGTCCATGAAGATGCAGAACTGGATCACAAACATTGATTGGAATCTGTGGGAGGTTGTTAAGAAAGGGAATAGTCTGAAGAAGCATGTTACAGATGCTGATGGAGTTGTTACTATTGTAGGGCCCAAAACTGCTGAAGAGATTCTGGCTGTGCAGAGGGAGAGTAAAGTCAGAACTATTTTGCTCCAAGCTATACCAGATGACCATATGGGTGAATTCCATTTTATGGAGGATGCCAAGGATATTTGGATGGCTATAAAAGCAAGATTTGGTGGGAATGAGGAATCAAGAAGGCTGCAGAAGTCTATGCTGAAGCAAAAGTTCCAAGAATTTCAGATATCTGAAGAAGAGGGAATTCATAAGGGTTATGACAGGTTTCATCGAATATTGAGTCAACTTAATCAGTTGAAGGCTAGACCCGACAATGAAGACTACAATTCTAAATTTCTGAGATCTCTGCCGCCATCTTGGTTACAAGTTTGTATTGCTCTCAAGACCAAAGGTGGGTTGGACATGATGTCTTTTGATGACCTCTACAATAGGCTTAAATCATTTGAGCCTGATGTTAGAAGTCCCATTCGTCCATCCACTCATTCTGCATTTGTTGGTGCCTCTACTAAACCTGTGCATCAAGCCTCAAGTTCATATTCATCAGGAGCATCTTCTCAAACTTATAATCAAACTGCTCCTAAATCAAGATCAAGTAGTGTGTTGGAGGATCTTATTCATTCATTTGTGGCTGAATATGAACCTCAGCAGTTTATTGCTTATGAGGACTTTGAACAGGTAGATCCATTGGAAATGGAGGAGATGCACTTGAAATGGGAGCTTGCAATGATCTCAATGAACATCAAAAGGTTTGAAGCCAAGTCTGGAAGAAAGTTTGGTTTTAATGGAAAAGAAGCAACAAGGTTTGATAGAAGGAAGGTTAAATGCTACACTTGTGGTCAAGTGGGACATTTTTCAAGAGAATGCAAAGAAAGAAAGGCTGGAGATGAAGTTAGATATGGCTCTTATCCATTGGAAGCAGGGAATAACAAGACTGTACCTTCAAAGGCTATGGTGACTCTGGATCACCAAATTGATTGGGCTGATCATAAACCTGCTGGAGAGGAAGCTTCTACTTCTTCACAATTGAATCTGCTGGCATTCACACCTTCAGAAGACAAGAAGGAGCAAGTCTCCTTGATGGGAATCTCTCAGGTAACCAACTATGTGTTTGGATGTAGTGTAAGATACAATGAGCTTAAACAAGAATTTGATGAATTGAAACCAAAATACAATGAGTGTTATGTTGAAGTAGAGTCTTATAAAATGGCTTTAAAAACTTTAGAGAAACAAAAAGTATGGTTTCAAAAGAATCAAGTTAAATATGATGAAAAAATAAGAGTTCTAGAAAGTGATTTAGAGGTTGCTAAGATAGACTTAAAACGTACTGAAAAAGAGAAGTCTGATTTAGAAAAAGAAAAACAAGAGTTACAAGCTAAATTAGATAAAGGGATAGCTGGTCATATGAAATGGCAGGAAGGGGCATCTAATTTAAGTAAATTAATTGATGGTCACCAATCTGTTAGGTCTAGAAAGGCATTAGGATATGAAAAATATATAGACCCTGAAGAGCTAACCTATCCTGATATGTCTAGTGTTTTTGACCCTGAACCAGCCTTAGCTTATCAAACACCTGTTAAATATGTCAAGGAAGGGGGAATGAATGATGTGCCTGGACCTATAAGAGGGGAACACATGCCTATAGACTTGTCCAAACCTGTTGACTTTGATGGATCACATCATTTATATGGCAAAAAGTCAACTGACTTGCAAGACCCTATTGTGAAATCTAATGACTTTGTCTCTTGTTGTAACAGTGACAAGTCTTCTGATGAAGGGTCTACCTCATTTGCTAGCTGTGATTCAAGTGAGAAGTCGAACCTGCCCAAGACCATGCCCAAGACCACACCAAGGACATCACCCAAGACTCCCCACAAGCCTTCTAGAGTTGCTGCTAATAACAAGACAGTTTCTACTGAAGACTTGTTTTTCAATTCTTTGCATAATAATACTTTTGGCTTTGTTAAAAACAATTCTGTTTGTCATGGTGATTTGAATACTTTTTCATGTTATGGAAATTCTTTTGGTTTGCATAAATCTTCTAAAAGGAAGAAGTGTTTTGTGTGTGGAAGTAAATATCACTTGATTAAGGATTGTACATATCATGAGCAAAGAATGGGTGCATGTGTTAGTCAAAGAAAAACTAGGCAAATGTGGAAGAATGTTAGTGAAATACCATCTTTTGTTCCACATCAGCAGAAACCTAATTCTGCTGAATCTTATTTTTCATGGAGAAGAACCAGTACTAGACCATATGTTCGACCCACTAGTTCTTTCTTTTATAATGGTTATTGGCCTAATCACTTTGACTCGATGTGTAATGGTGGTGGGAAATGGAATACTGTTGTGAAGCCCTCAGCAGGTTGTTCTTGGACTAAGAAGGGACCTAATATGCATTACAGGCCCAAGAACAAAGGTGGATCTAAAACATCTACATGGCCTGTTTCTAATGATCCACAAGGCAGGCTCAAGTCAGCAATGACTTGAGTCTCCAATGTGTACTAATTTTGTAAATTTTGTTGTTGTTGTAGGAGCATCCTTTGAAAAGTACTGAAGTTGGTATTGTTGATAGTGGTTGTTCTAGAAGTATGTCAGGGAAAAAGGATAAGATGCATGACTTTGAGCCCATTGAAGGAGGAGGCACTGTCACCTTTGGTGGTGGAGATGGCAAAATTACAGGGAAAGGAACCATTAAGACACCCTTGTTAGACTTTGAAAATGTTTACTATGTGAAGGAACTGGAGCACTTTAATCTAATCTCAGTATCACAAATTTGTGACACTAAGCATAAGGTTTTCTTCTCTGAAGATGAGTGTCTAGTACTTTCCAAGGACTTCAAACTCCCAGAAGACACAACTGTATTGCTGAGAGTTCCTAGAACCTTCAACTTATACACATTCAATCTGAATGATGTTCAGCCTGAAGGTGATCTAACATGTTTGGTAGCCAAAGCTTCCCTGGATGAATCTAATAAATGGCATAGAAGAATGGCCCATGTGAATTACAAGACCATCAACAAGTTATCCAAACTTGGTCTTGTTAAGGGCCTTCCTTCTAAACTCTTCACCAATGAACACAATTGTATTGCTTGCAACAAGGGAAAGCAACACAGAGCCTCTTACAAAACAGTCCAAGCAGTGAGCACCATTTCAGAACCTCTTCAATTGCTGCACATGGATCTCTTTGGTCCAACCCCCATTAGAAGTATTGATCACAAGTACTTCTGCCTGGTTATTACAGATGACTATAGCAGGTTTTGCTGGGTGTTCTTTCTCAAAACTAAGGATGAAACAACTCCAATCCTGAAGGACTTCATTATCTTAGTTGAGAACCAGCTGAATAAAAAGGTTAAAGGAATTAGGTGTGATAATGGTACAGAATTCAAAAATGTTGTCTTCATAGAATTCTGTAAGTCTAAAGGGATTAGAAGGGACTATAGTACTCCAAGAACTCCACAACAAAATGGGGTTGCTGAAAGAAAAAATAGAACCCTCATTGAGGCAGCAAGATCAATGCTTGCAGACTCCAAACTCCCCACCATGTTTTGGACTGAAGCAGTCAGTACTGCTTGTCATGTCTTGAACAGGGTATCCATCACTAGACTTCATGTCAAGATACCTTATGAACTTCTCACTGGGAAAGTTCCACACATACATTACCTTAAGCCTTTTGGATGCAAGGTGACTATTTTGAATACTGCTGATATACTGGGTAAATTTGATGGGAAAGCTGATGAGGGATATATAGTTGGATATTCAGCTCATAGCAAGGCCTATAGGGTTTATAATCTGAATGCTAAAAGGATTAAAGAGACCCTTAATCTGAGATTTCTTGAAGATCAGCCTAATATTCAGGGACAAGGCCATTCTTGGTATTTTGACCTAGACTATTTGACTGACTATTTGGGTTATACTAGGCATGCTTCTAATCCTGATGCAGGTACCAAAGATTCAAGTTCTAATCCTGCAGGTTCCATGGATGATGACTCAGAATGTGAGTCTGAGCCAGAAGAGAATACTTTTGTTGTACCATCTTTTCCACCTAACCATTTTGTAGGTAATCACTCTGCTGCTGAACCAGATGATGAGTCACATTATGCAGAAGATCTTGCAAGATTGCAGAAGCAGGAACATGCTGCTACTAAGGAAGCTCAGAAACTCAATGATAAGGTTACACAAGAGACTGAGGCTATCCTACATCAGTCAGCACAAGCAGTCAGTGGAAACAAGGATACTGCTGAAGGCACACCTCTTCCCACTGATAATGTCAAAAATGCTGATTCTGCTGATGTTCACTCTCCCATCTCTACTGAAGTCTCTGCAGATTTTGATAAGCCCTTTACCAGATTTCCAAGTCCTTCTGATCTTGGGAATTATCAACCAAAGCCTGGCTTGTTTAACTCAGCTTCATATGATACTGAGTTTGAGCCTACACTCACCAACATTGATGCCAACATTGATGTTCCACCTACAACTACCAAAAGGATTCACAATGCTCATCCCCTATCAAAGATTATTGGTGATCCTAAAGACCCTGTTCGAACTAGAAGCACTGTCAAGAATACAAAATATGGAGAAGTTGCTTTTATCTCTTATGTCTACAATCAAAAGAGGAACAATCACACAGACTTCAAACATTGTTTGTTCGCATGCTTTCTTTCTCAGATTGAACCAACTAGTGTTCCTCAAGCACTGGCTGATTCAAGTTGGCTTGAGGCAATGCAAGAGGAGATGCTGCAATTTAAGAATCAGCAGGTTTGGATTTTAGTTCCTCTTCCTGATGGGAAATATGCCATTGGGACAAAATGGATTTTGAAGAATAAAAGAGATGCCAGGGGTATTGTGGAGAAGAACAAAGCAAGACTAGTGGCTCAAGGTTTTAGACAAGAGGAAGGCATTGACTATGATGAGGTCTTTGCACCTGTGGCCAAAGTTGAAGCTATAAGGATATTTTTGGCCTATGCCTCTTATATGGGCTTTATGGTTTATCAGATGGATGTAAAAGGTGCTTTCTTGTATGGAGAGATTGAAGAGGAGGTTTATGTGACTCAACCCAAGGGATTTGAAGACCCTGATCATCCTGAGTATGTGTACAAAGTTGTCAAAGCTCTCTATGGACTGCATCAAGCTCCCAGAGCTTGGTATGCTAGACTCTCCACATTTCTGCTGAAGAATGGCTATAGAAGAGGTGCCATTGACAAGACTTTATTTCTCAAGAAAGATTCTAGGGATATTATTCTTGTGCAGGTGTATGTGGATGATATTATCTTTGGTTCTACCAAAGAAGCCTGGTGTAGAGAGTTTGAGGATTTGATGAAGGGAGAATTTCAGATGAGTGCCATGGGAGAACTCACTTTCTTTCTGGCTTTACAAGTTCAGCAGAAACCTGATGGTATATTTATACATCAGGAGAAATATGTAAAAGATATGTTGTCCAAGTTTGCTATGGAAAATGTCAGGACTGCCACTACTCCATATGAGGCTCCTAAACCAAAGAACAATCTCACTCCTGATCTTCCTGTGAATGTTCATTTATACAGGTCTATGATTGGTTCTTTGATGTACTTGACTGCCTCAAGACCTGACATTACATTTGCTGTGAGTGCATGTTCAAGACACCAAGTCACTCCACTTACTTCTCATATGAATGCTGTCAAGAAGATTTTTAAGTATCTTAAAGGCCAACCAAACTTAGGTCTTTGGTATCCCAAAGAGTCTCCATTTCAGCTAGCAGCTTATAGTGACAGTGACTATGCTGGTGCCAATTTGGATAGAAGATCCACAACTGGAGGTTGCCAATTTCTTGGAAGAAGACTGATTTCTTGGCAATGCAAGAAACAGACCATAGTTGCTACCTCTACTACTGAAGCAGAATATGTTGCTGCTGCAAATTGTTGTGGACATGTTCTATGGATTCAGAATCAATTACTGGATTATGGGTATAACTTCATGAATACTACCATTTTCATTGACAATCAAAGTACCATTTGTATTGTTAAAAATCCAGTTTTTCATAATAGAACCAAACATATTGAAATCAGACATCACTTTATAAGGGATGCTTATGAGAAACATTTGGTTAAAGTGGTCAACATTCACACAGATGAAAATGTGGCAGATTTGTTAACCAAGGCATTTGATGGACCAAGGTTTCAATATTTGGTGGTCCATATTGGAATGCTAAACCCTTAACTGCAAAGTTTAAGGGGAGGCATAAGCCTCAGGGGAGGCATATGCCTCAAGGGAGGATGATGACTGTAAACTTTGTATTAGTTTGTATATTATCTCTGATTTTGTAACACTAACCCTCTAACAGTTGTGCAAGTTGTTTGGTGTATTTGCTTGTTTGATGTTTGTTTTGCAGATGTTCTGAGAATGAAAGTCCCATGATAAATGTCACCAAGAGCTAAAGTCAAAGGAATGTGGTCAAATATGCTGAACATGGTTTCTACTGGTCAATTGAAACATGCTGAAGGTCTTACACAATGGATAAACTCAAATAAGATCTTTTCATTCATTCATAGAAACAAGTTACTGCTTACATTCATGTTACAATTGAGATACAATGACCATTCCTAAACTATTGGCTAATTCAGTACTACTAGCTTCTATCACTTATTACAAAATACTTGAGGCTATGACAAGTACAATGAAGAAGCTAAAGATGAAAATGCAAGAAGAAGAGAAGGAAGACTGGGAAGATGCTCATGAATTGAAGTCAAGAGAATACTCAAGAACTTTGCCTCATGGTTACATTCCTCAGTCATCTACTTCATTTTCTCCTTTCCCTTACGTATGATCTCAGACTTCTTGCTCTGTCCAATATGTTCTTGATGTGGAAGACCAGGTCCTGGAGCAGGAAGATCCAACACCAAATTTTGTGATGTTGGAAGAGATGGATCCCTAGTATTTGATCTTGGTTGGGATCTCTCTGGTGTGGAAGGAGGAAGAAAGGATGGATCTTCATGTTCTTCCTCTGAAGAGTCTTCATCAGAGGTATAGATGAAGGGAGAGACATTCTCTCTCTCAGCAGGATTGGGTACATTGCTTGGTTGACCCTTCAAATGAGCATTCCACTGTCTTTCTTGTGCATCCCATCGGTTCTCCAATGCTTTTTCAAAGTCAGAACCTTCAAACCCCCATGGATATGGTGGTATATCTTCTTCTGATGATGGAGAAGAGGAATTTGGATCTGAGGTTTCTGGGTGTGAAGACATGATTTGAATGGTGAATTGGGGTTAATAAAAAAATTAGGGTTTGAAAGATAATTTGGGAAATTTGATGAATGAGATGTGTTATTTGGGGTGATTAAATAAGCCAATTTTAGGAGTTACGATATTTAATGCGAATTGGGTGGCATAGTAAAATCAAGATATTGACCGAAGATATTTTTACCTTTGGTTGATTCTGCTGAGGTTTGATTATGCTTCAGCAGGTTTGACTTTCATTGCTGCTGAAGGGTTAATTTTCAAATTAGAAGTTTTGTCAGACTTGGTCAATAAGTTGTTCCGATAATTTTGACCACGATTGGGGAACTTCCAAATTTAACTCACTCTGCATATCTTTTCGAATCAAAATTATTCGCTTATTACTTCAAATAAACCCATTATTCTCTGGAGTAATTCATAACATTCTCACACACATTCAGTCAAATGGCTCAACTTGAATTGAAGGGCGATCATAACAAATATGCTATTCTGAAAACAAAGAGGGGACATGAAGAATTCGATTTGATGGTGGAGTTTCTTCAAAGGTCGAAGATTCATTATGCTTTGACTTATTGTCCTAATTTGGTGTGTGAATCCCTGGTGAAGCAATTTTGGGCATCTGCTACTAAGAGATCTGCTACAGAGATTGTAGCTGAAATAGATGGTGTAGAATATGTGGTGACAGAAGGGTTGATAAGGACAAAGCTTCAGTTGGATGATGAAAATGGTGTGTATCATTCCAACACTGCAAAGATTCTTGCTGGGTTAAGAGAAGCTGGATATCAAAGTACTGATACATCAAAGTGGCACAAGAATCAATTTTGTCCAAAGTGGAGGTATTTGGTGCATCTGCTGCTTCAATGTATAAGCAACAAGTGTGGTGGATGGAATCAGTTCTCTCTACAATTGGGTTGTGGTATTGTTTGTCTTTCTAAGGGTGAAACTTATAATTTTTCTAAGTTTATTTTTGATAATATGCTAGAAAATATAGATAAGGAACAACATAAGTTTTTAATGTACCCTAGATTCTTACAAATAATTTTAGACATAACCACTGAAGATAGAACCCATATACCCATTAAAAGTCTAGGTTCTAAGTTGTTTGCCTCAATGAAAACTAATTATACTGGGGAACATCACCCTATGTTGGAAGCTATGTTGCCATAAGGCAATGCCAATGTAGTTGAGGGTGATGATGCTGGTAATGTGCCTGCTTCTAATGCTGCTGATGATGGTAATCCATCATCTTCTGGTGTTGCTGCTGATGGTAATCCTTCAGTGGTAATGGAGGAAGTGCCAGCTACAATTGCTGAACCTTTACCTGATTCTACTGACTTACCACCACCTACCCCTGTACATATGTCAACCAGTCCTACCATCTCACCAGTTCAGGATGCTTCAGTTGAGCAAATTCATGAGTTTGAAGATGACTTACAGACTCTTGAACCTGATCTTACTAGACTACCTTCACCCAGTTCTTTGGGAGAGCAAACTAATGTAGGTTCTCCTAATGTTGTACATGAGTCTGTTTCTCCTACTGGGTTCAATGAAGCTCCACATACCACTGAGCAATCTGCTGGTAGAGCAGAGGACCCTATTACTCTCACTTTTGTATATGATTCTCTTAGCAGGTACATAAAAATGACTGAAGATCTCCAGAAAGAACTTGCTGAGACCAAGACTACTCTTGGTAATGAAATTCAAAGTCTGAAAAGCAAAGTTAAAGATTTGGAGACACAGCTAAGTAAGCAGAAGCAAAGCAAAGATGGATTGGATTCTACTGAAGTAGCAAATGAGGCAAATTTGGATTCTCTTGAGATTCTAGCTGAAGTTGCTAGACAGTCTCATGTTGTTCCTCCTAAAGCTGCTGCAGCACCTCAATCTAAACCAATAATACTTGTTCAAAGAAGAAGTACAAGATAGTATTTGGCAAGGAAAGCTGCTGAAGCTTCAAAAGTATCTGGTGGTGATAATGATGTGCTGATGACTGAAGCTGTGGATATACTTCAGGAGAAACAATCATTAAGTAGGGTTGCTGCTGATCAATCTGCTGACAAAGGAAATACATCAGGAGAAACATACTTTGTAGCTGGGAGAGAATACTTGAATTCTCCTGTTCATCATTCATCTAAGAATATACAAGTTTCTACTGATAAAGAGGTTCAAGATATACATGATGAACCTATGGCAGATGTGCATGTGTCTAATGATGATGTTGCTGCAGCTAATGTTCCTCATGATGGTTTGGATGAGCTTGTAACTGCTGAAGATAGAGCTGGACAAGGTAAATTATTACAAGAATGGGAAAATTATATGAAGAGTGCAAATCTAGCTGAGGAAGTACAAGCTAAGTTTGATGCAGAATTAGATTCAGAGACTCAAAGATATGTTTCTACCTTACCTATTGCAAGACAAAGGGAATTGGATGCAGCTGTTCTAGTGTTTGATGAGTCAGACTGGCAGATGATTGGAAAACAGATGCTTGCTAATCCTAATGTAACTGCTGAATTAATTGGTAAGAAAGTAGGGGAACAAGATTATGAATCTGAGATTGTGAAAATGTTAAAGATGAGGAAGAAGGCAGCTGATGAATTAAAAGCTAAAGCTAAAAGGGAAAAACCCATGACTCAAGCACAGCAAACAGAGTATATGAGAACATATGTGAAAAATCAGAGCAGCTCATTATATAATACTGCTTGGTCTAAGAAACATGTGTGGGGACTTCCATTTGAAAAACTAGTTGAGATTTATAATAAGATCAAAGCTAGGAATGCCAAAACTGGAATGGATGCTTCAAAGAATATTCCTCTTCTCAATGTTGATGCGGTTTCATCTGAGAATATTCATATTGCTGCTGAACAAGTATCTTTACCTGATACTTCTGCTGGTGTTGCTGTTTCTGTGGATAAAGGTAAAGCCAAAGTGACAACATCAGATGCTCCAACTAGGAAGAGAACTAGGAGACAATTGGAGCTGGAAAGATTAGGTGAAGAAACTGCTAGAAAGTTGACTGAAGATCAAGAAGATGAACAAAGGGCTGAGCTTGCTAGATTTCATGAACTAAAGACAAGAGAAGTTGAAATTCAAGCTGCTAGAAACAAACAAATCAGGAAGGCTATGGATGAACAATATGCCTCTGCTGCACTTGAATCTTCTGAAGATTCTGCTGATGACCAATTGGATACTCCATCAGTGGATACTGAAGCTGCAGAAGGTGATTCTGCTGAAGCAGCAGTTCATGATGCTATTTATGTTCCTGGAAGAAGAGGAAAGAGAATGGCTAAAGTAGGATCATCACATTCAAAACAAAGTCTAATTAATGTGAATGATTCTGATGCTTCTTTTATAAGGGAAGGATCATCTGATGATTGGCCAGAAGGAACTAGAATTGTTCTGGTGAGTTGGGAGTTAAGTAAAGATGGTCAAATGAATACCATTTATAGATTGGATAAGACTTCCATATCCTTTGCATTTCTTCAGCAGATTCTTCATCTTGTAAATTATCAAGATTTGGTCACTCTATATGAGTTGGTTACTAAGTATTATGACACTCATACTCCTGAAGGTTCTGGATTATATTTGTTGGGTGATCTTCAAGTGTTGTTTGATTCTTCTACTCCTACTGGTGCAAGTTATGATATCTGGAAGAACAATCAGAAATGGAAAGTTCAGAGTTGGAAGTTCTATCCTATGTCTTATGTTCATGTGCTGGAAACTACCACTGGTCTGAGGATTATCATGGATATTACCAACAAATATCCTCTGAAGGTATCTTTGATGGAGAAAATGTTACAACAGAAGTTGGAAATTCCTCCTGATCCAGTTGGTAACACAAGGTTGTTTGCTGAATCTTTGGTGAAGGTTTTCAAACAAAAGATTAAGACTTCCAGAGCAGGATCTGAATAGGGATATCATATTGTATATTTGTTTTAGTTCTTAGTAAAAAAAAAAACAAAACAAAACAAAAACAAAAAAAACAAAAAAAAACTAACATGTTGTTGTATAGTATTTGTCTGCAGGTTTGGTTATCAACTTACCTAATGTTGACTATTCCATCATAAAGTTGGCTAGTCCAAAGGGTACAACTTTGGTAAAGACATGTCAAATCTGTTGATAGCTGTAATGGTTTGCTCAAAACCATAGGGTTTTTCAACTCACCCATGCTTTGTTGCTGAGTAGTTGAAATGGTTGTCAATTGACCATGGATTTTTCCTTTATGGATTCTGAATAATTGGCTAGTCCTGAGCAAATGGCTACAAGTAAAGACATCTCAAATCCGTTTATAGCTGATGATTTGCTAAAAATCATGTGGTTATCAGTGTACCTTTGAACACTTGGCTACTCCAGTAGTGATGGCTATTGGTAAAGAGACATCAAATCCATTATTTTCAATGATTCACCTCTCACAAGAGTTAACACACCTGGAAGTGATGAGAATAGTATGAAACTAATTTGTTTTGATGTACATTTAGTCACTTGTTGCTGCAAAGAATGGAACTTTCAAGTCTGTGCTGATCATAGAGATTATGCTGAAGATGATTCTTTGCTGGTGCTATGTTACAATCCTCTTGGTATGTTATTTTAAAGATCTATCAAGAATCTTGAACTTAACCAGGTCAAATTCAAGATTAGGGGAGGATTGTTGGGAATTCTGTGAAGTAAGAATTCTGCTGCTGTTTCTGCTGAAAGGATTCTGCTGAAGAGTTGGTTTCTGCTGAAGCAGTGTATCTGCTGAAGACTAGTTTCAGCTTATTAGTTTCTGCGGATATAGTATTTCCGTATTTTATGTAATGTAGTTTGGATATGCATGAGTTTATTTAGGAAGTGATAATGCATATCTTTTAGAAGTTTTAGAATATACGTTTCTTGTGAAACGATTTAGGGTTCCTTGAGTATAAAAGGAACACACGGTTTATGTATTGAATAATTTTTTAGTGAATACTCTTATTATAATTAAAAGATCCATAGAGGATCAAGAGTTCTTAGTATCAAGCTTGTGTTTTGTTTCCGCTTTATAAATACAAGTTGCAGAGATTGTCTATTAGTGTGTTATTGATTACAGTGACATTACTAACGATTCTAGAGTGCTCAAGAAGATCTATCAAGGTCTATAGCTCAACAGTGAGATCGAGGAGGGAGTAATATAGTGGATTTATACAGTAAAGAAAAAGAAAAGGAAAAAGTTATCGGAATCTGGGTTTGGTCACCGGAATCTGGGTTTGGTCACCGGAGAAGATGAAGATGAAGGGTAAAGGGTGGTGGTGTTAGTTGTGTGGTGGTAGAGAGTGGTGGTGGTGGTAAATGTGAAATAAAAGATAAAAATAACTTTGCAAATTTAGTCCCTGAATCAATAGTGATATGCACGTGGACCTTAAAGCAGTGAAATGACGATAATACTCTCGGTGACATGGCACTTAACGATGAAACTAACGGAAAAGACCTCTCGGTGGCGATTTTGCAAAAATTCGGAACGTTAGTGTCTTTTTTGCGCTACTTTTTGTCTCGGTCCCATTTTTGCTATTTCGTGGAACGTGAATGACCATTTTAGCAATTTACCGAAGAAATAATTAGAGAAGAAATAGATGGGTAGATGATATGACTATGAAAGAGAAAATGTATTTTGACTTTTATGATAGTCACATACATGGTTCTAAAAGATGCATCATAACAGTGATCAGGAGCGAGGCGTGACCTCCACATTACAAAATATGCAAAAGCGTTAGCTCTAGGCGTGGCGTGAGATGAGGCTTAAAAAGGCGTGAGGAGGCATGAAAAGGCACGATAAGGCAAGCTAAGGCGCGAGGCGTGGTGCCTTTTTTGAATACAACTCTGATGAAGAATGTTTGTTGAAAGAAAATGAAGAAGATCACATGCAAGGGTAGTTTCTTGACTTAATTCCTTATGTATAACATTTTTTGTAAGCTCGATATATACGAAATATGATATAATTATATAAATTTATAAATATTTTCATATTATGTGCCGCTTTGAGTCACGCCTTAAAAACGATATGGCTTTGCCATAGCTCCTAAGGCGTAAGGTTTGGCTATGTCGTCATGCCACGCCTCACGCTATTTATAACCTTGGTCATATACTATTAGATAGAAAATGGATTGTAAAATATTTATTGGGAAGTTTTCATATTTTTCAATTTTATTTGTTTCTTTCTCACTATATAGATGAAGGTTTATCAATGTATGTAGCAATGTTGCAAAAATCGTGAATCGGTCCTGAGGCGGTCGGGGGCCGAGTTGCGTTTTTTAGCCGATTAATCGGCCCAAAACCTTGTAATCGCCGATTAATCGGCCGACTTCCTTGTAAATGTCTCCAAGTTCCAGGGCCTTGTAGCTTGGAATCGGCGATTACAAGGCCTTGTAGGTCGTTTTTTGCAACATTGGTATGTAGTATGTGATTTTCTAATCAAGTTAACCTCATCTACAAGTGACGCATAAAGGTTTTCACACGAAACAGACCTTCACTTCTTTTAATCTTATTATATCATAAGTATATGATGTCATTTATATATAATATATTTTGCAGATAGGATATGGAGTTTCAATTCATATAAAGTGATTTAGTTTTGTTGCACTCTTACACGAGTATTTCTTTGTTTTCTTTTCTTTTCGGTTTGGCGTAAAAAAAAATTTTTGCCCCCTCTCGAAAAAGTTTATAGCTCCGCCCCTGAACCTCATTCAAACGCCAATCCAAACCCTTCCTTCAACCACACATCTTTCCGTCTTCTTAAACCACGCATATCTTTCCATACTCATGTTACCTTTAAAATTGAATATTTAGTCCAATATTTGCTAATTTGTAAATAAATGACGATGGATGATACTTCTTTCCAACGAGCACCGAATAAGGAAACATACACCAGATATGCATAATCTAGAACTTCACAAATAACAAAATACGCACTAGTAAATATATAAAACACACACACACAAACACTAGATTAGATATGGTGGTGGTGATGTGATCTCACCGTTGGTAATCAACATTGTTCGTGGTGTGACGACCAACTGTAATGGCTGGTGATGATGGTATTGTGATGGCGGGCTGTAGAGGTGGTGGTGTTGTTGTGATAGATGGTCGCCTAAGAAGGTGGTGTCATGGTAGAGAAAGAAATGAATGAGTGTGGGTTTTGGTGTATGTAGTGAAAATATAAGAGCAAGTGTTTTCGTGTTGGCAAATAACTATTAATAACATATATTAAAAGAAAAAAAATGCCTCCATTTCTAACAGTCAAAGTTAGTCAAACTGATAGCGTTAACATGTAATGGGTGTTTCATTTCTGGATAGGATTTGAGACTTTTCAAAAAAATGTGTTGAAAATAAAATACCGAACAAGCCACAAGGACCAAATAACTCTAAAAAAAATTAAATCAACTTGCGTTTGGTTCACATATTTTAAATTATGGAATTTTAATATGTGTGATTGACTGACATTTAAAATTCTAACATTTAATATATTTTTCTTGTTTGGTTGGCAAAATCTAAATCACTATACATATATTGTGGGACCTGAGATATATTTTAAATAGTGTGAATTAATATGTTTTCATGTAATTTTGGTGGGACTCAAGTTAGAGGTGTCAAATTTGTGGGGTCATTATACATAAATTCTTGGCATTATGTGTTTCTTTATTTAATGGTGGACCCAATATTGCTACTTGATAACTGGAAATTTGAAATGACTCTCGTAATGAAAGAATTTTAATATGCTCACTATTAGCAATTTATATATTTTTTTAATACTTCCACCATGTCAACCAAACACAATATTTGAAGGTATTTACATTGCAAATTCCATCAAATTACCCCAATATACTCGAACCAAACAGCCTCTTAGACATATCTTTAAAAAAAATCTATCTATACATTAAATCAAGATAACAAGAGAGTACGTGTCACAATTCTAGCCAAAGAATATGCACGTGTGTAAATGAAAAGATGTTTCGGTCCAAATTATAAAAGCCAAAAACAAAAAATTAAACTTTTTTCCCTTACGCAATAATTATTTACATGGTTCTTTACATAAAAATGACATTATGTGATAGTTATTTGCTAACTGCGATCTCATATTTTGATAAAGTTTTTAAATGTTTTCGACAATGTAAAAAATATGTTTTTTATCTTCGAAATGAGCCTAGTATTCCTATGGTTTTGAAACGGTTTGCAATTTTTATTTTTTTCATACCTCACAAATTTTGGTGAAAGAACATATCAATAAAAAAAATGCAAATCATTTCAAAAGCATATGAATACTATGTTCACTTCTAATATAAAAGATAGTCTTTTACATTGTTGTAAAAATATACAAATGTTATAGAAATATGAGATCGCAGTAAGCAAAAACTTATCACGTATAATTTTTATGTAAAGAGCCATCACCAAAAACTATGACAACTTTTTTATATGTACTTGTTGTACCTTATACTTAAAAATAATTGCATGTGTTAAAAAGTACCGTGGAAAAATGAACATGACTAATCATAAGCAATCGCTAAACAACTATACAGTATGGAAAAACAACTCCACGCATAAGTTTTATACGCAGACAACTTAATCAATTTTGGGATCCCTTTTTCTGATAAAGATCATAATAATAGATAGTCAAAGAATTGCCTCAATGGTGTTTCTAACAAGTTTCAATTTTTTTTGAAGCTGATTACCATTGATTTCAGACTTTATTTCCAGGTCATACACATCATTCGTTCTCTGTAGGCATCCACCGGTTCACGTTTGAAAAGTGCAAGATGATTCAAGCTCGTCACTATGGTTGTTCTTCTGGAACACCAAATTTGATCGACTAATGGTTTGGAATAACCGGTTAGGGTATAAAAACCTGTGGAAAACTAGAAGGGGGGGGGGGGGGTTGAATAGTTTTACGTCTTTTTAATTTTATTTTGAAAACTTAGTTTAGTTTTAAAACCTTGTTTGCTTTTAAAACTTTGATTCAATCTTATGTGAACTCAAATCTTGAACAATATGAACAAGTATATCTAAGTATAAACAATAATAATAATGTATGCTAAGTATGTGAAATCAACACATGCATAATATAAACAATTGTAGCTATATACGAGAGATAAGTATGTAATCGTTTATTTTATAATCCTTAGTTATATTTTGTATGAAAATTATACTTGATCAAAATGATCAATTATATGTATGTAACCTTTTTAGTTTGATTGTAAAAACTTTGTTTTGTGAATAAAACTTTCGTTTGATCTTTAAGTAAAATTAATACTAGCACTATATGAGCAACTATATATATATACGTCTACGTCTACAAAAGTAATAACGATATAAGCAAGATAATAAGTAAGATATGGAAAGATCTAACCGCGAGACAAAGGATTTATAGTGATTCGGCTACAAGGACATCTTCCTTGCCCTACTCCACTCCTCGAGTCACCTACTCGAGAGTTTTCTTCACTATATCAACAAGCTCCCTTATGGCGGAGAAAACCTTACACACCAATTTACACACCACAATATCTTCACACCTAGATCACAACTACTACACACCAATTCACTACTTATTCACACCACTTCTTTCACACCTATCTTCTACACACCATTAATCTACACACCAATCTTCTACACACCAATACTCCTACACACCAATCTTCTACACACCAATACTCCTACACACCAATTCTTCTACACACCAATACTCCTACACACCAATTCTTCTACACACCAATCTTCTTCCTAACTTATCTTTTTCACAACTATTCTCTAACAAATATTCACAACTAATCACACTATGAAATAATAATCAATGATGATGCTCAAACAACTTAGATGTGGAGATCACAACTAGTTGTAATACTTCTTGTCTTGAGGGATAGAAGTATTCTTCTCTTGCACTTGAATGGATTATGTATGGATCACTTTGAAACAAAGATTTAAGAATGTATGATCAAAGGATTTATAGATTGGAAATGGAGATCTAGAACAGAAAGTTCTGGAGTGCAAAAGGTGGGGAAAAAATCCAGGTTTAAGGTGGTATTTATAGGCAAACGTTTCTGACAGAGGAGCGTGGCCGGTCCCCTTAAAGCATGGCCGGCCCCCTTAAAATTAAGGGGGCCGCCCAACTGTAACGGCCAGAAACTTTGTCTTTTAGTGGGGAAAGTTTATTTGGTGAAAAACTAACTGATTTTGGTTAAATATTTGAAATCATATATTTAGTATGATTAAAACATTTTTCCTTATTACCAAAAGTGTTTTTCAAAAATATATAATAAGATTATATAAGTAAATAAACTTTGTATTAGTTAATTAAATACCCCTTTGATCATACATTGCACTAAACACTTTGTTTATTCATACCTTAAGTGATTTGGATGTAAAGAGAAATATTAATCACCAAATACTTGTTTATGTCATAAGTTTTAGTTCTTTGAGGTTATATTTTGTAATGATCAAAACATAGAGATATTGATAAAAACTTAATAATGTTTTTAAGGCATTATTTATGTCAACAATCTCCCCCTTTTTGATTATTACAAAACCTTAAACTCAAAAGATTTAAAACTTGTTATTAGACAAGTATTATAGAGTTTACCATTTCTCTTCTCCCCCTTTTTGTAAAATCAAAAAGGTTAGGCCGAATAATCTTCGTGAATGAAGTTTAAACGGGTAGAGAACTCCCCCTTGATGTATGCTCCCCCTCGTTTGAGAGCACAAAGGGAACGAGCAATTGGAATCTTGGCTGCAAAAATATTTTGAAGAGAGCAACACACATATATATATGCAAAAGCAACAATTATGCAAATAAAAATAGATTCATTCAAGCATGATAGAAATAATTAGCATAACAACATTCAATATGCTTGTAGCATATTGATTACACTAAAACAAAAGAAAAGATATAGTCCTATATTGCCTAAGAGAGTACTTGGACTTGCTTGCAACCCATGGTTGATTTGTTTTATTTGCTTGAAGGAAAACAAAGGCATGGAGCTTAGATGTTTGATTGAGGTGGATATGGGGTGTTGCATGGAGCGGAAGAAGTGGATCTCACGATGTTGTATCGTGTTAAGGGTGGTATTGGATGATTACGAGTGAGAAGATATTCAATCCAAGAAATATCTTCACTCAAATAGAGGATTTGTTTTTGAAGGAATATGCAACAAGGGCAAAAGTGAGTGTGATTTGTAACTTGATCCAAGTTAAGAGAGTGGGGAAGGCAATTTGCATAGGGTGATGATGGAGGTAGCCCTTTGTTGCGTTGTGCAAGATGCATAGCAAGGAGATCACTAAGATCATGGATTTGGTTTATTTCATCACGGAACTTTTGTTTTTCCGTGGCAATGTGGAGG
The DNA here is from genome assembly GCA_030686995.1 of Artemisia argyi. NCBI lineage: Eukaryota > Viridiplantae > Streptophyta > Magnoliopsida > Asterales > Asteraceae > Artemisia > Artemisia argyi. The sequence continues at coordinate 4,406 of JARVZY010010303.1, read as the reverse complement.
TGATCATAGGTTTGGTATGGATGAGTTGGGTTTGAGTAGTTGGAATTGTAGTTTGATGGTTCATCAAACTTGCATGGATCATTATAAGTTGTTGGAGGTTGAGAGGTGTAGTTTGGCTTGAAGGAAGATGGTTGAGTTAGGATAAGGTTGTTGGATTAATGGAGGTATATGTTTGGGTCATGAATGTTGGAGAGTTTGGTTGTGGAGAGTTTGTAGCGGAAGAGGTTGATTGAGGTTTTGGATGTTGTTCAAGTGATGGTATTGGATGTGATCTAGTGAGAAGATATTCAATCCAAGTGTTCATTGAATGCAATGGTTTTTAGGAGAAAGATGCAACAAGGTCAATTGTTGACATGCTTCTCAAGTTGATTTATGTTGTATGGTGATGAGGGTGATCTAGATGAAGGTGGATCCAAATTGCGTTGAGCAAGATGTAAGGCTAAAAGAGCACTAAGCTCATGGGCTTCTTTTAGCGCCTCAACGAACTTCAAGTGTTCGGAGGAAGGTGATGGTGGTGGAGCATGATAGTTGTCTTGGGTGATGGTTTGAACATGCAACATGGGAATGGCATGTGAAGTTGTAGGATGTGGTGGTGATACTCTTGGTGGTGGAGACATGTTTGAGCTTGAGTAATCATGAAAACATGATATGGGTGGAAAAGATCCTACATGAGTGGATGGTGTTTTTATTGAATGAGCAACATGTAAAGTGTTGGTAATGAGGTTGGGATTATTGTTTTGGGATTGTGCATGCTCATCATAAGAAGGAGCATTAGTCGAAGCACGAATGGATGATTTATTGTTAAATGGATCATTTGTGTGAGAGTGAGGTTTAGGTGTTGGTTGATTATGAACAACATCGCTTGAGTTGTGAAAAGATTATGAGGTTTGAGTGTAATGTAGAAGGATATGGGTGAGTAAAGGTTTTTGATATGTAATGTTGGTGAGAAGGAAAGTGAGGTGTTAGGTAAGTAATGTTTGAAAACATAGGAGGAATTTGGTGTTGGATGTTTGACAACGTCATTTGATTTGACGAAATTTTAAAGGAAGTTAGGCTTTCTTCTCCAAACAAGTTTCTTGGTGGTTTTGGTTTAATGGGAGATGAAATGATGAGATGAGTGGAGATTGAGAGGACTGAGAATGTTTATAATGTAGGATTGGTGGGATCAAGGATGGATAAACATTGATGGAAGGTTTAGGATAAAATAGGTTTGTGAATTTTGGGAAGTGTAGGATGAAATGGGCTAAAAAAATAGAAAAGGGAAACAACACCTTCGACCATCAGATGGCCGGTCCCCTTAATTGGAGGCCGGTCCCCTTAATAATTAAGGGGGCCGCCTTATGATTTAAGGGGGCCGCCCATCTGGTGATTCCCAGATTGCCAGAAAAGGGTTTTTGGTAGTGAATTGCAGAAAGGTTGTGTTTTTGGTTTCAAACAAGTCCAACTCTTTGAGGCAATTAAGCATATACTAATTATGTAGGCAATTATGTAGCCAAAGCATGTTAACCAAATAGATTAAGTAAACAAGCAATTTTATCTAGCATGCAAACATACTCATCATGCAAGTAAAGTATAAGTGCTAGGAAACAATAAGCAACATCAAGTATTTCATAACTACATAACAATGAGGATTAATCCTAATGTGTATCAATGTGCAATAAGTGGGTAGTTATGATAGCATGTATTTCTAGACTTGTTACAAACAAAGTCTTAATGAACAAACCATGGTCCTCTTGATTTGATTTAATTCACTTATAAGTGTCATTTATATAAATATAGATGACAAATATGAGATCACCATGCATGATTTTAAAAGAGACGTTTTTAGCATTATTCAACAATGTTTGAAAGTAAGTTTTCACTTGGATGTGAGAGTTATTTGAGTAAAATAGATTGGGTTTTTACTTCAAAATGTGTGAATGAACGGTAAAGAATATTTTCCCAATCTTTAGTTTTGATCAAAACAAAATAGTGGATATTGATAGTAAAAATATGTTATTTAAAAGTGGGATAGTTATTTGAAAGACTATTTTCCAAAATGTGAGGTTTTTGCATATTTTTAGAGATATTAGATTTTTGACAACAAATATCATAAATCAAAAAAAAAAATGTTTATTAAAGATCTCATGCTCAAGAGGATTGGTTAAGCCTATTATTATCTCATGCTATCGTTTCTACATATCCTATGATCCTAAAGGAAATGAAGACGATAATTTATATGTTAGATGTGAGAGTGTTGAATGGGGTATAACCTAACATCTATAGTTCCTTTGTTTTCGCACGCTTATCTGACTTAATGCCATAGTCTACGAGAGCTTGTTTCATCCATAGTTTTCTTACGCGAGGGATCTAATCCTACTTCTATATTAACAATTGATCCACTTAACTCATTTCACTTCATCACCATGAGTTTCCTAATAGTGGATATAGAAGATTTCCATTTTCTATTTTGTTCGGCAATGAACAATTTTATCTTATTCCTAGGAAAGTCAACCAATGATGTTTCTAGGTTATAAGAATATAAGCAATTATGTACTAAGCATTAATCTAACTAATCATTTATCTAAGCATGCAAATTATAGTGATGAACTTAAAAGAAACGCGTACCTTTTAGTCTTCAATGGAATATCTTCAAGCACTTCAAGTGACCATGTTGACTTATAGAAGTCATTTGTGGATGATATTCCAACTTCTTCCAAGATTGACAATTTAGCCACTTGGTCCCCATTGTCTCATTGGTCCAAAGTTGTTTGGTCCAAACATATTTAACATTTGGCAAGGATGCATGTATGGTGGTAATATTTCCCAAGGATTGTAACTTGGTTGATAATTCCACATTTGATTTCTAGTGTTATTGTAATATTGTCTATTTAGATTTCTTCTAGGTTGAGATGTTTTAGATCTTGGATGATGATTTTTAGGTTTTCTTGGTGGTGGAGTTTTAGATCTAAATTTAGGTTTAGAGGATCCTACTTCGGTCTTTAAGGATGGTTTATAAAAAGTTTTTACTTTTTCATCATTCGCAATGGGTATTTTTCTATCTTTTGTAAGTATATACTTAGGATTTGATTCTAATGATTTTTGTTTACTAGATTCACATTCAAACTTTATACTTTTATTTTCACTAGTTGAGACATTAGTTGAAGTTAATCCTAGACCGGTTTTATCTCCCGAAGTTTCTTGAGCACTTAGTATTTTCTTAAGTGGGTTATTATTATTTTTAAACCTGTCAAGTTTGAAAATTTCATCTTTAAGTTTTTCGTTTTCATTTTTAACCTCTAAGCAAGTTTTACATTTTACAAAAACTTCTTTTCCTTTTTCCAAATGTTGTAGTTTAATTTTTAATTCGAGTACTTCATTTTCTAATTGATTATTAATATGTTTTAGTGACTTATTTTTAGCTATAACCTTTTGACCTAATTTGCATAACCTATTATATTCACTATCTAGGTCTTTTTCATCTAATGATAAACTTTCGTCATTAAAGTATTTGGTTTCGGAACATACCTCGCTTGATGTCTTAGCCATAAGACACTTTTCTTCATTTGTGGTTTCTTTCTTGTCCTCATCGCTATCACTCCAAGCACCTCCAATAAACGCCTTTTGATTTTGATCTCTTGACATCATTGGACACTTTCCGATGAGATGATTTGGATTGCCACATTTAAAACACTTCCTTTCATTATATGGTTGCCTAATGTATCTTCCTCGTCTTTTGAAGAATTTCTTGAAGTCTCGTAATGCCATAGCATACTCTTCATCGTCACTTTTGGAGGTTGAGCATTCTTCGTCACTAGAGTCTTTTTTAGCTTTCAACGCAATTGATTTGCTTTGCTCTCTTTTTCCATTGAGAATCTCGGAGTCTTTCTTTATTATTGCTTCGTAGACTTTCAGGTTGCCGATCAACTCATCAAGTTGAAGAGTTGACAAGTTCTTCGATTCTTCAATCGCCGTAACTTTAGCTCGCCATTTTGGATGAAGAGCCCTAAGAAATTTCCTAACAAAATTCTTACTAGAAAAATTCTCATCAAGTGCTTTTAAACTTGTGATAATAGTGTTAAATCTAGCAAAAGCATTATCTATTGATTCCTCCTCCGGAATCATAAATTGTTCATATTGTTGAACAAGAAGATCTATTTTGTTATCTTTAACTTGACTATTACCTTGGTGAGTGATTAGTAAAGAATCCCAAATTTCTTTTGCGGTTTTACACATAAAAATTCTTTCGTATTCTTTACGTGGTAACGCATTGTAAATAACCATTTTTGCTTCATTGTTTTTAGAAAGTCTTCTTTTTAAATCATCATTTTGTTTTTCAAAAGGTACTATTTCATCTTTATTTGTTTCGGGATTATTTTGAGTAGGTAAAAAATCACCATTAGTAATAACATGCCAAAGATCTAGAT
>JARVZY010010302.1:0-27612 GCA_030686995.1 Artemisia argyi | reverse complement strand
AAGCACAGGCTACACTTGACTCCAGGGTGTCCATCATTTAACAGGATACTCAAGAGATCAAGTCTATGATGACTGAAAATTTTCAAGCTTTCAAGGGATCATCTACTTCTTCAGTACTGCCAACACTTGCCATCACTGACATTCAGGCAAATGTTGAGGGGGAGAATACTACTGAAGCCCCTAATACTGTTGAACAAGAAGCTGGACAGCCCTCTCACACTGAGGGGAAGCATGTCACTGAAGCCACACCAATCACTAAAGTTCCACCATAGGAGGAACCAGTCTCCTCTACTCTCGGACAGGACAGAGGCAAAAGTATTGCTACCACCTCTAGTCCTGAAATTGTGCTCAAGCCAGCCTTAACCTTGGTCAGATTTGACCCTGATGCACCTATCAGAGTCCCGTTTGAAATCAATGGAGTAGTACATCATCTCACTCATGACGAAATTCAAGCTCACATGGAAAGGACTGAGACACTACTAAAGGTGGCTGAAGAAGAGAGAATGAGCAAGCCTGCTCTCATTAAGGTTGTTCATGAGGAAGCTGAAAAGATTGGTTTGGATACTGAGGCACTAGCAACTGTACAAGTTGGTGCAGCCTTTAAAAAGGCTCAGGAAGAAGAGCTTAACGCTTTCAAAAGGGAAAGGGAAAATAAGCTCAGGAAGGACGCTCAAATCAGAAAACACAGGGTCGAAAAGTATACTTGGGTGATGAAAGAAAGGTTAAGACCTGAAACCATCACTGACATTCAAATCCACAGAAACACCGATCCTGCAATGGTCACCGTCTTCAGGGGACGTGATAAAAGAATACTTGACGTCCATAAGCCTTTCAAGTTTGCTGACTTTGGCATCACTGAGCTTGATGAGCTTCGTTCTATCATTGCCAAAAAGAACAATGTTGTGGTTCCTAAACTTCTCGAATCACTGAAGGAAAGGTACGACAGACTGAGAGCAATGCCTGAAGCTCTTAACATTCCCTCACTTTTTCCTGACTCAGCAGAAGAGACTGCTCCATCTAAGGCTTCCAAGAGGAAAAGGAAGCAAATTGAGATGGAGCCTGAGATCAAAATACCAGGGTTAGAGTGTGACAGGTCGCTTCCTGAAGGGATCACGTTCATGAACAATGCGGTCCTTGAAGCTCCTGAAAGAGGTTTATGCTTCACTGATGAGTATGGAAGCCTGGATTTCCAAAGGTGGTCTGATATGGATAAGGCAGGAATCAAAGCAATGCTCATGTACCTCATGATGGCGTCCCCCATCAAGAGTGATGAGAACAAAAGATTCTGCCAGGACTTGGAAGCAATGATCAATGAACATCCTGAAAGACACCTACTCAGATCAAAGAAAGCAAAGCTTGAAAACCTTGGATACCACCTGAACATTTGATCTGCAACAACTATCTTTTATATTTTTTGTAATTTGTAGGACTTGTAATAACTATGAATAAACTTTGATGTTTTGTTTAAATTATGTGTCCTACTTAAAATTACAACATTCAGTAAGAGATAAAGACCCCTGCCAACTCACACTGAATCAAGAAACACTTAGGCTATTTGTATGTTCAAATAGGGGGAGATTGTTGGGTCACTGAATTCCCCAATCTTCTTCTAACAAGGATTTGAACGTAAAATAACCTAAGTGTAAACAAGTCACTGAGTGAACAGTAACTCAGTGAGTCATCTTCAGGATGGTTAGACCGAGCCTAAGAAGAAAGGTTCTCCATTCAGTGAGGCGGAACTCAGTGAAGTGTGATCTAAGCCAAGAAGAAGGTGATGGGTTCAGTGAGGATGACAATAACTCACTAAACCCCAAGACTCCTCAACAACTTCATGGTACTGAAGACTGATGACTAGAAGACTGAAGTTTTGGCGGGACTGGGCGGGAAAGTTTGATCTGTTTAACTAAAGTGCTTTATCACTTTAAGGTCAAACTTTCCTCAAATGGTTAAAACCAGGCTGTCATCAGAAAGTGCCTTTTGGACTTAACCCAAAGAAGTTTCCCTTGCCAGAGAATAAAATTTATCAAGATTTTATTGAGGAACACTTAGGTCCATTGTATAATAGGGTTGTTCACATTTGTGTATAAATAGGTAGCATAAGAGAGGAGTAAAAGTTGACAAGTTTGTGCAATTAATGCAAAGCATTCACAAACCACTTTTACTCCTCCAAAGAACAACATAACCCCTGAGATAGCTCAGTGGGTCCTGAAAGTTGTCACTCAACATAGTTTGAGTTTAGTGAGGAGTCAATACCACACTTGTCGTTTTCAATCCCAAGTGTTATTCCGCAAACACTTGGGTACGATTCTTTTTGATTAACTTCTAATAAAGAATTAAACATTGAAAAATATTATCTCTTATGTTTACGTTGCTTTATTGTTAATCATTTATACATCTTTGTTAAAAGTCATACAACTTGGTTACTTTAGCTTTTTAGTTACTGTTAACCAAGTAAAAGGGACCAACAATACGCGCGGCTCAAACCAACCCAACAAAGGAAAGCCTCCGGGTACCTCCGAAATGGAGCGCAATTATTAACAAGGGTGGCATAATCTTTGGTAACCTTCTTGGCGGTATGCCAAGGGTGGATGTTAGGACAAGCAAAAGAATCAACCCCAAAACCTTCGTATAGCAGATACCGGTTTTGTTTGTACGCTTACTAAACGATAACCATCCGTTCTTCTTGGAATTAACATAAAAGAGCCGGAAAAACTCTACTGTCGGTACGATATCGCGCATGCGACACAAAATTTCAAAATGCAAAAACTTTGGACGCTCCTATAACGGACAACTGAGATATGTTGATGCGGTAATAATTTAAGACTTTGACAAGAAACACAAACAGCGGTAACCGAAAATTGGCATAATCAAAAAGCCGAGTATAGACACCAATCTTCCCATCCGGATACTCATGAATGGCTTGATCACCATCGGGTAATACGACATGCACTTATTGGGAAGAACTTCCGACAGAAGTCGTTCAGTGCCCCTTGAGAAAGACAACACTTCAATTTTAAAATGTTTTAGAAACAATCGTTATCTTCTCTGACATCTTTTCTATATTTAAATTACGTTATTTATTGAAATGCGAATACAAAACCCTAATACGGAGCCTATATATACTCGTCGAATGAGAGCGCTAATCGTTCATTAGTTTTCTAAAATTTGTGCATTCGTTTTCTTATCGCAAGCAAAACCATGTTGATAATCTTGGTTTCTGATGTTGATGGCACGACTAGTGAGTACAAACATTTGAGTTATATTTGATGTTGATTATTATTTTGTTCTGGTATGTTTTTTTATTAGTCAGAGATTATTATCAAGGTCAAACCAAAATTACAAAAAATTACAATTTTAATAACTATTTACCGTCACTTTGCGCGGATAATTTGTAAATTATATATAATGCAATTTCCCCTTGCACCATTATTAGAAGTTGAAAACCGAAAGAAAAGGATAAACATTTGAATATAATGGTTTCTACACTCCGACTATCAGTGTTTGACTACAACCGTCACAAACAACCATCAATTTGCTTGGCAGTGAGTAAACAAGGGGAACGGTTTCTAACATCAGTAGCAACTAGAAACGATGATAATCCAGCAATAACAGCTAAATTAATCCGGAAATTTATTGCCTCTTCCTCGAAATCGGTTGCTCTTGATGCCATTTCTCACCTCGTTTCTCCTAACAACAACAACAACAACGCCTTCTCTCGCCTTTCTCCACTCGCATTCCCTGTAAGCTTCTTTAATTATTTTATTATGCTTCTTTATTAGATTACTAGTCAACAATAATTGTGTTGTGGTTTGCACCTTTACTTATTAACCCCCATTTCTTTTCATTCTGTTCGGACATTTATTTCATGGGATAATTACCACTTTTTGTTATGTGTATTTGTGCATATTACCCTTATATTTTGTAGAGTTGCGATCCGGGGATCAAAATTAAAAAGTCTAAAAAGGTTTCTAGCTACTAAGTTAGTGCCATGTGTCCCCACCCACTCCCTCCCTTTTTTCTTTAATATTTTCGGTTGTATGGTATTTTGGTCATTTGACACATTTTTTTAATTCCACTTTAAATTTCAAATGCAAATAACTTTTAAACGACAAACTTTTACAAAAAACCGATTTCACTATAATTTTTAAAATTTAATCCTTTTTAATTTGGTATAAATTTTTTTAATTTTTTCGAAACTTTTTTTTGACATATTCATTGGGTCATGATTTTCTTGAAAATTTTAACATTTTCGGCTCTAATTTTGTCTCGTTTAAAGGCCGAATTTTGCAAAACTTAAAACACGAAAGTTGTAGCTTCTTGGCCATTCTTTACCCAGAATTTGAATCACTCAAATCTAATATGATATGAGTGAGATATCGTATGTTCAAGATGACGTTTTACTCATATTTGTTGCACACAACGTGTTTGATGAAATGTTTAGCTTAGATTTTTAGTCTTAAAATCGAGTTAAATGCACTAATTTTTGTACAACAATGCACCTTTAGTCATTTTATTAATGTAAGATTCAAAAAGTTTTTTTTTTTTTTTTTTTTTTTTTTTTTCTTGTTTTTTTTTAACTGATGAACCATATTAACTGATGAACCTTATTAACTGATTTTTAAAAAAGGCATTTTGTTCATAAGTTACTTTGGTTGAACCATATTAACTGATGAACCTTATTAACCTTATTAACTGATGAACCTTATTAACTGATTTTTAAAAAAGACATATCGCGCGTTAAAGATGACGTCTTAGTCATATTTAGTGCACATAAAATATTTGATAAAATGACTAAAAGAGATTTTTCATATAAAAACACATTTAAATGCACTAATTGGTCAAGTTATTTTCAATTTAACAAAACTATCAGTTTGTTTTGTTAAATAAAATTGATGAACTCAAACATTTGATCAAATTGATGTACGTGAAAAAATTGATGAACGTGAAAAAATTGATGAACCTGAAAAGAACTGTGATCAATTTGATGAACCCAAACATTTGATCAAATTTGATGAACCTGAAAAGAACTGTGATCAATTTGATGAACCCAAACATTTGATCAAATTGATGAACCTGAAAAAATTGATGAACCTGAAATTTGATGAACCTGAAAAGAACTGTGATCAATTTGATGAACCCAAACATTTGATCAAATTTGATGAACCTGAAAAGAACTGTGATCAATTTGATGAACCCAAACATTTGATCAAATTGATGAACCTGAAAAAATTGATTAACCTGAAATTTGATGAAACTAAAAAGAACTGTGATCAATTTGATGAACCCAAATATTTGATCAAATTTGATGAATCTGAAATTGTTGAACCTGAAAAGAACTGTGATCAATTTGATGAACCCAAACATTTTGATCAAATTGATTAACCTGAAAAAATTGATGAACTTGAAATTTGATGAAACTGAAAAGAACTGTGATCAATTTGATGAACCCAAACATTTGATCAAATTTGATGAACCTAAAATTGATGAACCTAAAATTGATGAACCTGAAATAGATGAACCTGAAATTAATGAACCTGAAAAAATTGATGAACCCAAACATTTGATCAAATTTGATGAACCTGAAATTGATGAATTTGAAAAAATTGATGAACCTGAAATTGATGAACCAAAGTAACTGATGAACAAAATGTCTTTTTTAAAAATCAGTTAAGAAGGTTCATCAGTTAATATGGTTCACCAGTTAAAAAAACAACAAAAAAACAAAAAAAAAAAAAAAAACAAAACTTTTTGAATCTTACATTAATAAAATGACTAAAGGTGCATTGTTGTACAAAATTAGTGCATTTAACTCGATTTTAAGACTAAAAATCTAAGCTAAACATTTCATCAAACACGTTGTGTGCAACAAATATGAGTAAAACGTCATCTTTAACATACGATATCTCACTCATATCATATTGGATTTGAGTGATTCAAATTTATGGGTAAAGAGTGAACCAAAATCTACGACTTTCATGTTTTAAATTTTTCACGATTCGGCATTTATGATGGTACAAAATAAGGTCGAAAATGCTCAAAAAATTAACACCCATTTCGTATGTAAAAAAAAGTTTCGAAAATTTTAACAAAATTTATACCAAATTAAAGAGGATTAAATTTTAAAAATTATGGTGAAATCGGTTTTTTCTAAAAGTTTGTCGTTTAAGAGATACGTGCGTTTGAAATTTGAGGTGGAAAAAGAAAAAACGAGTAATTTTACTATTTTACCCCTATCCATATTTTTTAAATAAAATAAAAGGGGACACGTGGCAGCACCAAATTTCTTTTTAGGCTTTGCAATGTTTGGGTACTTTGCAAGGGATCGCTTGTCATATTTTATAACCGCAAACGCTCTACTGACACCCGAAAGGTAAAAATGTCATTTTACATGTATAAATACACACAATAGCACGAATTTCAAAAAGTTTGTGTTATAAGAGCAAAATTAAAAGAACGCTGCACATAAAAAAAATGGCAAATATAATACATTTCCGGCCAATTATCCCTTATTTCATTAGTTTCTCATCTACAACATAACTAAGGTGTCGTTTGGTTTGTTGTTCGGAATAATAATCGGTATGAATTTGATATAGAGGTGGAATAGAAATGACTATAAGTTGAGTTATCAATCTCATAAATGTTGTTTGGTAGGATAATCAGATAAAAGTGTAATACGGAGTATAAATTATGTGAGGGGAAGTGGTGGGCCCGGGAATGAAACAATCATATACTACCCTTTTAGTGCCTATCAAGTATTGAATATATTTGTATATCGTTTCTACTTTTGATAGTCATTCCGGGATACCAAACATTTTGAATCGGAATGATATTCATTCTTCCATTCTGATTGAGGGATACCAAACGCACCCTAAATGTTTCATCCTATTCCAAAATGTCAGTCAAACAAAACAATGGAACTCATTTTTAATTACATCGTCCACTCCATTACGTCTTTCATTACATTCCTTTATTATTACAATCCCGTTTAACAAAACAAACAATAATATTAATTTAAGGCTGGTTTCATTATAGGGCTAATGACTTGAAAATGTATCAAACTTGTCATTTTTTGTGTAGTATTATTATTATTATTATTATTTCTTATTAAAACACAAACCTTTTGAATTTGTCTATTGTGTATTTTGTGACCATTTTACCCTTATTTTTTTCAAATTTTGAAGGGTAAAATGGTCATTTTACATGAACAAACGGTCACAAAATACACACAATAGACGAAATTCAAAAAAGGCTACACAGAACAACAAAAATTGACAAGTTAAATACATTTTCAAGTCATTAGCCCTTCGTTATATCTTATCAACTTTCAAATTGTGTCTAGTCTGTTTTCTATGAAACTAATATTTTTAAACTGTTATTCATATCATAATTGAACAAAATGATGTTAACTATATGTTAAACCATGTAACTATATGATGAGGACCGAAACCAATATATTATATCATAGCAAAATAGGCCAATACTTGCACGAATAGTTTTGTACATAATTTTTTAGTCATAATCAAAAGTGTTGGTGACTTCCTCATGTTCGGAAATTCTTATCGCTAATCATCTTTTGTATGTAATGTTATATTTACAACAATCACGTGTTTTATCTGTCTAATGTTGATACACATACTTGCAGTTATACTCCGAAATCAGTAGAACATCATGGTTCAATTGGAACGCTAAACTGATTGCCGATATCATTGCTTCACTTTACAAGCATCAAAGACTTGATGAAGCACAAACACTAGTTTCAGAAGTGGAATCAAAATTAGGGAATAAAGAACGAGAGCTTTGTAACTTCTATTGTAACTTAATAGACTCTCATTCGAAGCACCAATCAAAGCAAGGGATATTTGATTCATATGAGCTTATCAAACAACTTCCTTCATATTCGTCTTCTGTTTACATTAAGAAGCGGTCTTATGAATCTATGATTGGGAGTTTATGTGTAATTGATTTGCCTCGTGAAGCGGAGGATTTGATGGTGGAGATGAAGAACAAAGGGCTTAGCGTGTCTGTTTATGAGTATCGGTCGTTGAGTTATGCATACGGACGACTAGGGTTGTTTGAAGATATGAAGAGGGTCATTGATTTGATGGAGGATGCAGGTTTTGAATTAGATGTGGTTTCATCTAATATGGTGCTTTCTTCATTAGGGTCTCATAACGAGCTTGAGGAAATGGTCTCGTGGCTTCGAAGAATGAAAAAGTCCAAAATCCGATTCTCAATCAGAACCTATAATTCAGTGTTGAATCATTGTCCTACCATTATGTCAATCTTAGAAAACCCAAAAGGGATCAAACCCACGTCGTTGAAAGCGTTGCTTCAAATCCTGAACCATGATGAATCTACTCTGATTCAAGAGTTGATTGATCCATTGGTTTTATCCGAATCAGTGGAGTTAACTACTTCAGAACTTAAGCTTGATTTGCATGGCATGCATTTGGGTTCGACCTACTTAATTTTATTACAGTGGTTTCAAGATCTACTGCTGTTGTATGAAACAAAGAATTACACTATTCAGAATAAGGTTACGGTGGTATGTGGTTCAGGCAAACACAGTATAATAAGAGGCGAATCACCGGTGAAAGGACTGGTTAAAGAGATGATGATACAGATGAAGAGCCCCTTAAAGGTTGATAGAAATAATGTTGGGTGTTTTGTTGCTCAAGGAAAAGTTTTCATGAATTGGATATGTCAAATTACTTCCAGATAATCAAAAGGAAAATCCTTTCCCTTTATGGTTAGATTACAATTTACTATCAGCTAAAATGTTTCTTTTACAAACATTAGTCAATCAATTCGAGTCAAAGTCATAAAGTGCTTGTTTCCACACAAAAATCTGTAAGGTAAAAAAAAACTGATGTAAACATTTTGATCCCATCCATTGTCATTTTGGACAATTAAAACATGCCACTTAGCTAGCTGTTGTTATCCGTTGTCGTTATTGGACACCTATAAACAAGCAGCCTTACCTAGCCAATTAGCTTACAAAAGCTTACGGTTCTCAGCCAACAGACTAGCCGCTGAAACATTGATAGCTAATGCGATATTACAACTTGAGACCTATAATGATCCAATTCTTACCAACTGGAAACGCTAATTGAAATTTTATGTTTAGTCAACGGTGCGTTTTGTACAAATTAAATTGACATAGCAAGATAGAATTTAATAACCAAAGCTTTTCAATTACACAAGTTTTATTTCTGTGAAATTTAGTATAACATCAGCGTAAGTATTTTAACAGACAATAAAAACAAATCTGCAAAAGGATAGTGAAGACATTGCGTTACCTAGACATGTTTCGATTTACATGAGGTAATGTTTTGCCACACTATGATTGGTAAGTAGATAAAAGGTGAGTTTTGATATTTACATTTACATTCACATTCACAACAAAAGCCATGTAACCAGTGTTGTAAAAATCGGCCATGGCGGCCGATATGGCGGCGCCATGGCGCTTGGCGGTGGTCCACCGCCACGATATTTCCCATATCGGTCTAACTTGGCGTTTTGGTCAAAATCGGTCAAAATCGGAGCTTGGCGGTCAAAATCGGTCAAAAATCGGCCTTGGCGGCGGTCGGTCAACGCCGGTCAACGCCAGATCTGGGTTTTTTTTTTTTCAGATTCACGCCGGTCAACGCCGTTTAACTTCAGATCTAGGGTTTTTTTTTTTCATATTTACTTCAGATCTAGCTTAGATCTAGGGTTTTTTTTTCATATTCCTTTATAATTTATGTTGTATTTCAAAAATATACATAAATTTCTTTATAATTTATGGTCTCCGATATATCACTGATATATCGCCGCCATATCAGTCTTGGCGCTTGGCGGTGGTCGACCGCCGAGGTACCGCCGAGCAATATTTACAACACTGCATGTAACACATTATACCAAAGCTCACAGCTCCTAGCATAGCATATGTATGAATCTTGATTCGCTGGAAAAATGAGGGCATTTTGAGGACGATGAAAAAACCCGGTGCAGCTTCAAGTATTCAAACAGCCTGTAAAGAAAACGAGACAACCTGCCAATAAACAACAATCTCCACGAAGCTAAGAAGATGGAACTTATGCCATAAACAATTGAGTAATTTACTAGGCTGATACACAAGCCTAACCAAGTACAACGCAAGCCTAACCAAGAACAATGCAAGCCTAACCAAGCAAGTGTAAAAAGGGTACATTAGATTATTTAATAGTGCAAAATTTCTGTTCCATTATTATGATTCATGAAATTCAAAACGTTTCTCTACTAGATTCAAAAAAGAACTATGGGAGTAAAGGAGGGCAATTTCGCCCCATAAATGGCTCAAATTGGGTTATGTTCTTATCCCTTACGGGTCAAATAGGCTATGATTAAGAGGTTACCTTTAAAAAGAACGTGAGGAATGGATTAACGTCATCCCAAGTGTATTTAAATGCATAAAATCTTCCCAGCCAATTTATTAAAAAACGTTCCCTATTTGTAATAATATATATATATATATATATATATATATATATATATATATATATATATATATATATATATATATATATATATATATATATATATATATATATATATATAAAATAACAAAAAAAAATCAAAAAAAATCAGAAGTGTACCATGGAAATCTAGATGCATTCCTGTAATCATGTCAGAAAGTGAGTATGAGTCAATACTAACCTGGGTTGATGTTATATTAGAACCAAGGCATCCACCAGATATACATTTTTCCAAGGTTTTTATGTGAAACAGCTTCAGCAATTAAGCGACGAGCTTGTCCTTCTACAGCAAGAGGTAAAGATGGTGCTGCTCCAACACCAACAACAATACCTTGCAATCGTGCTTCAATGTTACTTATGGCTCGCTGAAATATCAAATATATTTGTTACAAAAGTACAAAACTATTATGTCCCATATAACACTGAGCCCAGGTTGCCTTTTTCTGTTTTAAGCAAAAACTATTGTATAACATAGATAAGAAGATCCAACCTGAGCATGAGGGTTCTGAACTTCTACTCCACTATTTTTGTGATTTTTAGTCCATTCCACTAGAGGGTCATGGATGAAAGTCTCAAGAACACTCATCAGAGTTTCTCGGTGTTCCCTAAGTACAGAAAGCGTAATCTCACAGACCTTCAAAAAGGTGCCTTCATAACCGGTAATGCCCAATCCATCAATCATATTCTGCAGACACCATGGCATGAGAAGGTTTCAGAAATCATCTAGCAAAGAACCTACTCAAATATAACATTTAGGAGGCATAGAACATTTGACTTTGAGTTTCAAGAATCGAGGCATAAAACATTTAGTCTAGTTTATGAAACACGCAGAAAGTAAAAAAAATTAAATATAAGGTTTTTAGGAAGTAATTAGATAATGGAAAGTCTTAACACCTATTCCATAAAGAATGCAAGAATCAAACAACGTGTCGATTTGTCATTGATATGGACATCATTTTTTCCATGCTATAAATAAATAACACATAAATGCAAATGTTCAAGAAATAGATATGTGATTTCAGATTCGTTTACCTGTGTCAGCCTAAAAGGTACAAGTTCCGGCTTCTCCAGTTGTAAGCCTCTGTCAAATAAGCAACTGAAATCAACATGAACACAGTCACCGGTGGTTGAATCAAAAAGAATATTTTCTCCATGGCGGTCTCCAAGACCAACTATATGCCCAACCATCGACCAAACAGCAGCAGTATGTGCATAAGCAACACGGGCTCTAAACCAAGCAGCGGGTTCAGAAAATGTGTTCAAAAACCACTTGTGAAAAGCTGGAGGGAACATGGGAAGAATTTTATTCTTCAACATTTCATCTTCAGTCATTTTACCTTGGCATAGATCATAAATACGTTTAATTTGAGGGTTTGTCTTCTGTCGATCAAACTTTCCAGAGCTTATGTATATGTCTTGGAGGATATGCCGAAGCCCACGAGTGTGGGGTACCCATTCTACCATCCCACAATCCTCTGTTAATGGAATAACAGCAAATGTACGGACATAAAGCTTCCTTCTACGGCTTTCTGGGCACTTTAACAATAATCGATTTATCATTGCATTAAACTCCATCATCCGTGCATCTTTCCTAAGGTCATCCTTTGGTTTACAGAGGAATGGACGCTTTACACCATCACTACCAAGTAGAATAATCTGTAGAAGAATCAACATGGTAAATATATATTATCGCACAGAGATAGCCATTACATACATTTCTAATTAATATGATCCTATAAGCTAGTCACTTTAAGATTATGCTCATCATGCATATTGCATAAGTAGGCAACTAAACACTGTTGGGATGGATATCTTTCTGATAAATATACACCCAAAGAATATGAAGAGAAGTAAACAAGAAACCACAAGCAAATGACGTATAAAACATAAACAAAGTAGAGAACCCTAATTGTTTGGATAGTCAAAGCGCGACTATTATATATTTCTGCATACATTTGAATATGATGTTCAAGTATTTAAACTTTTCTATTCCTTCCCACAAAAAGCATGGCATTTCATATTATGAACTTATTCAAACCTTTAAAAATTAGAGTCAATTTATTGTTGAAGTCAGGTTAGTGACAGCAGAAAAGATGGATTAAGGTTATGGTATTTTGGAAGAAATTTGTGATGCAGAGGTTGGGGCGCTAGATGAAACAAATGATAATGCTACCAAATTTAATGAAAAATGGGGATGATGTTGTGCTTGTGTAGGTTTTAAATCAAGAACATGAGACCAAAAGAGAGCAGAATTTTAACAGAAGACCTGGAATCCTTTATGAACAGCTTTGGAAACAGTTCTTTGTGTCTCAAATCGAAACTAACATGGAGTTCAAAAAAGAGTCCATGTTAACTTAAAAAAGAATAAGGATCCCGAAATCAAGATTGTTCAAACCCACATCTTGAGGACAAGAATATACTAGCGGAGCGGAGTCATGATATGATCTGGAATTATGGGATTATTATTACAGATATTATTATTAGATAAGTATTAAAGATATCATGTGTATTAGATAGGTTTTATATAGATAAAGATTAGGAATCTTAGTTATATTAGGATACTTTATATTATACATTAGGATTGTAATTTCGTTTATGCTAAATTTTACGAATGAATTAGTGATTTGGCATCATTCTTGGGACAGCTTATATTTCAAGAACAGAATCAGGTTGTATTAGAATGACCACTTACGGAATTTATCTTATTATGGGCAGTTGGACTCTACACATGCATCTTACCTTTTTTGGTCGCTGAAGTGATGAAAGGACTTCAGCTTCATCTGCTATTCCTGTTATAGTTGGAAGATCTGTAGGTGAGAAAAACCCTTTTGCACTTGTATCATAAGAGGAAATGTTAACATTCATTGATCCTTGAGTAGGCATTATGATTTCCAGTGGCATCATCCTTTTGAGAGTACTAAATTCAGTAGATATGTTGATTGTTGTTGACCTAGAATTACTTGGATGAAAGCATAGCCTGATTAAATGATCAATTAGGCTGGCAAATTGACCAAACAAAGAATTGGGAGCTCCCTGATTAGATCCTTTTCGTGCATTATTTATAATCTCTGCAGCTGCTTCCCGCCTTGACTTAACTGTAGATTTTGAAACGGCTGCCATGATCCATAGCCCTTGTTGTGTATATTTTCGGAGAACAGTTGTGATAATGAGTTTGACCAATTTCACAGTAGCTAAATTTTGGTGGCAGATTCTAGAAACTAATTGAGGAAGAACTGTCAGCCAGTGATAGGTAGGCAGATCGTTCAAACACCCCTGCATAATGCCGTACACCTGCCAGTGGATTACAGAGTAAATTTCACCTTACTACAGAATATTAGTTATGATTAGAAGATACAATAAATGAAAGAAACTACCTTTTTATGAGCTTTTATCATGTCGGGATTGGACAATAAAACTTTCCTCTCACAAATACTACCCAACTCAAACCATAACGTCAAGAGCCTTGGAAGAGCTTGAAAGAGATTCTTATGGCCTCTGTGAAGCCCCTTAGCATAAAATAACAGGACATCAGGAAGATGATACCACCAAGGCTTTTGGGAATTTTTACTTGGACACGAATCAGATCTTTCTTCTTCTCGTTTCCTTGCATCAACAAGCAACTCATCACAATACTTTGCCACATAAAAAAACCCTTTTTCCCATCTGGGTTGCAGTTCCCTAACCCTACTGAAGAGAACCATCAGATCTTCCTTCTGCTTCAACCCTGTATAATGAATCCACCTTGAATACAGCAGCAATGTTTTTGCAACGTCACGATTCTCATTTGATGCTTGAGTGTTACAAGGTAAAGTTGGCTGGTTTAAAGGAACCAATGAAAGACTGGTGATCGATGACATTGCAGCAGAGCCAACCACTTGAACAGGCATATTCATTAGTGACTGTTGCAACTCTGCTATAGCACCATCAGACCGCCTAGTGCTCCATAAAAGCTTAGCCTTTTCCATGTGAACATTAGCTGCACCTGATGCATTAGCTTCCAAAATTGCTCGATTAGCTGTCTCATAATGACCAGCTGAACGACAAAGTTTAGCATACTGTATCCAACAGTTTCCAACCTGAGCATTAAGACCATTAGCACCAAAAACCAGTCTTCGAAAAGCCAATAATGGTTCTCTTGTTCTAAGAGAAGGTTGGGTAATTCTAAGCCGATCTTCCCAGTTCTCTGTCACTTTTAAAAACTCCGGTTCAGAAATACACGACTTCTCCAAAAACGATTCACCATTAAGGATAGAATGAAAATCCTCCAGTTCTTGTAACACATGAAGCTTGACAACAAAAGGATATGCTCGTGTATATGAATCCATACCAGCAGCAGCAAGAGGAGCTATCAAAGCTTGTTTCGATAATGCAATTTTCTCACCAACAGAAAATTGGTCTTTCATTCTCATTGCTCGAAGAATCTTCGCAACATCCATATCAAATGAAGCATTACTGTCTGAAATACTACAAAGTAAACCTTCTTCGTCAGCTCCATTAAGATACTCATCTGTTAAGTCCCATCTGCCTAACCTCCAAGCTGCTTGAACTCCTTGCATACACCATGTTTTTTTGTATTGTGGGATTCTGGATATTAATCCATCAACATGAGTAACGACTGCCTGTAAATGACACATATTGATTAGACAATTGAGAACATCTGAATGCCTCTGAACGGAAGTGGGCTCCATTTGCAATGCCTGTTCACAAGAAGTCAAAACTTCAGCCCAATTTCCTGCCTTTTTGTTTATTAAAATCTGATCTTGCAAGCTCTTTGATTTACGTAAAGATGCCAATCCAGACAAACCATCTGGCTCATCCAGACCACTGTAGATTTCCATTAAGAATGAGACATCTTCATCCTCAAAAATACCGCTTTTTGCAGCTGATGGGTTGAACGATCCAGATTTTTCAACCACATGACACTCAAAGTACAACAAAGACCGAGCATAAGCCTGACACCTAAAGGAGGCCTTAGCTAGGGTCACCTTTGGGATTGCAGACAAAAGCTCTGAAACATGTTTGCACTGCATAGATAACTGGTCTGAATCTAATGAGTAATATACACTGTTGTCCTTTGATTTTTGCTTTGTTTTAGACTGAGATAGGGCAAGCTCTTGTTCGATATCATCAACCCATTGACCAAGATTGTCAAGAAGAGTAAAAACAGCTTGAATGCAAACTTCACTTTGACCAGAACTAATTCCTGGAACATTCTCTGAAGCTGCTGCATTAAGAACCGAGAGGATTTCGTGTGTTATTCCATGGCGTGCCTCTTCAGTGCCATGTAAGACGGCATTTAATACCAAATAGGGTAACAAATATGTTGCTGTTTGCATATCATGGCGTACAATACCTCGACATGCATTAAAGATGCTTGCTCGTGAACCAGTTGCATGCACACTAAGTTTTTTAACCCAATTGAAGATCCATCTGCGAAATGACAAAGAGGGTCGATAAATGGGACCAGAAGATGCAGAATCAGCCACATTTGGAAGCTGGAACCTTGAGGTTAAACAAGGAGCTATTATCTCTTTGACATAATTAGAAAACCGGTCCCACAATCTCTGACCCCTTCCGTCCATCATAGTTGACTTGTTGACTTTCGACATATGAGAAACAGAAACATTCTTATCAAGTGATGCCTCACAACCAGCAATCTTTAGTAACTCCTGTATAGCCAGAGCAGCCGAGTCTTGAACTATGGTGTCAGGTGCTGCTCTAAAAGCTCTCGCTAAATGCTTGTGGATTAACTCAAAAATTAAATCGTCATCTGAACATGCAATTTTAAACCTTTGATTTGAAAACTCTTTAACCTTGGCAGGATCGACAGCTCCAAGCGATCCAAGACAATCAGCACAAACCAACTTTAGCCGTTGTCCAACTATAGTTCTGGATTCTTCTGCACAGCCTCTAAGTAAGGATGTAATCAAAGAGCTCAAAATCTCCATATCTGAATCCCCTTCCCCGTTAACCATGATGGTAACATCCCCTCTTTTCAACTTTAGCAATTTACTTAGCTCACAAGCTACCATATACCTAACATTTAAGTTTTCATGGTTCAAACCGTCAACAATATTGCGTAGTTCGTCCTTTAAGGTCATGGCCCCACGTGCTTCATCTATTACTTGGTTGACGTCTGTAAGGGCAGGAATATTGGGTAGAGGAGGAAATTCATAGATATGTTGTTTTAGGACGGATTTATTTTCAAGTACAAGTTCTTCCAAAATTTTCACAGTTTTGATCATAAGCAAAGAAGAATGCTCTTTTTGTTTCTCGAGTAAGGGGATAAGTGCAGCAAAAACCTGAGAGATTACATGTTTAGTGCTAGAAGGGGATACCTTCGCCAATTGTTTAATAAAACAATGTAAGACGGCAAGCCCATCACTCTGCAGCTGTTCCTTACCAATTGCATGCATGAGAAGAACCATGAGTTTTGGTACATAAGTGCTAAGGTGGGAACCCATCATACTGATTAACATTTCTATACGTCTTGTTGCTTGAATTTGCAGTGAGATGTCGTCTGCATGGAGCATCTTACGGTCAATACTGTTAAGAAGACCAACAAAATGGTTCCTTAAAAATCCTGGAAGATCCTCATTTCCTGTCAATATTTTTGCAATTTCTTTTATCATCAGAGGCACCCTTGATAACCTGTAAACAACAAAAGAAAGTTTATGTGACTATTATTTTGCTATACACAATAAAGACGGAGAAGAACAAACCAAGTAGAATCTTCAACAATAAGTACTTCATACAGCCAATACTAATATATACCCCAAGGAATTCATACATTCCATCCCCAACAAAAAGTCAAAAAGAGTTTTTTGCTCTAACCGTAAAACACAAGACCAATGATCATCTTCAGGTTGAAATCAACAGAGCGTACTAAATAAGATATATAGTAAAAAATAAAAAATAGATAACCAATTCTACTTCATTCATCTAATTACGAAATTATGGCAATAATAGGAAGAAAAATGTTTCCTAAAAGAAATGTACTGATATGTAGTGTTATTACTATCCAACACCTAATAATAGAAAAGAGAAAGTTAATAATCTGAATGCATGCAGCGTATTAAAGTTACAGGATGCATAACTATGAAGAAGGACCCTCAATTGGTTTTTGGATGCATGTTTAATCTGAAGATCTAAACAATATAAACATACTGAAGTTCACTTTGATTCAGAACTGAAATTGAATTAAACATTCTACCTTATGCTGGTATCAACTGAATCATCCACATCCACAGAACAGACCAGCTCATCCAGAAGTGCAGGTAAAGCAGCTGCAAAAATTTCGGTTCTGTCAGAGCCAGTCTGATCATGGTAGAACTGCAAAGCACAGTCAAGTTTGTGTCCATCTGCTTGATAAAGAGCGAAAGCAAGAACTTTTGGTAGCCAGTTTACAATAAGTTGAACCATATCTGTGTTCAAACATTTTGCCAACTCATATAAGGTAACAACTGCTTGATCATTATCCTGCTGAGCAATCACAAGCTTAGGGAGGACCACTGGAACCATTTTTTTAACAAATTCTTCAGCTTTAACATTAAGAAGAGTTGCTGCAAATTCTTCAACCATTTTTGGACTTTTAGCAAGCCGCAACGATAGATAATTATATACTTCATTGCGTATATGAACATATTTAGCAAGGATTTGCTCCAAACCTCCTTTATGATGTAAGAAGCAAGATCTATGAATTAATGTTGACGCAGATGTTCTCACGGTCACATATGGATTGTCAAGTTGCTCTATTAATATAATAAGAGTACATAGGAAGAGTCGGCCATGAAAATCTGCTGCAACCATGATACACGCTGTTGTTTCAAGAAGAGTTTCAAATACTTCTGGATCACTAGCTGCTTCATACCCTTGTCTCAACTTATCCAAAAATCTTTGCTCTTTGGTTTTACCAGCTGACTCTTCATCCAGAAATAAACCAGTCAATATAGGATGCTCAATGAAACACCTAATGTGTCTGCTGAATGCTTCTCTCACAGACTTCCTTCTATGAAGTAGTAGGTAATCAATGGCTTTTAGCCACTTAATTTTTGTTTCATGCAAAGTATCTGCACTCATGTGAACAAGGATCCGTCCAACTATTGAAACACAGGAAAGCTGAACCTCTTCAGATTCATCATAAAGGAGAGTGAAAAAGATGCCGATAAGACTTGTGTAATCACAATCCATCTTAGGCGCCAGATTTCCAACATAACGGAGATCAGGTTCTATTGAAAATGAGTCAAGGTTATAATTAACACTTTTGTCACACATAGAGCACCAAAATCCTCCCAATAGTTGATCCCCTGTCCAGCTTCGTTTGTTGTTCTCTTCATTTAAGAATAATTTGCACTTGTTTTCAAATAAACTTGCAGTGCCATCACAAGATCCATAGAGACATGCCAAATAACCAGCAGAAATGGCGATGAATCTCTTAGCTTTATCATTCTTCTCGTTTGACAAGTACCTGCCAAAACCATTCCAATAAAAATTCAAATGAAGAAAGGAGGAAAAGAAGAAGCGGAACAAAACCTTTGTTTGACCTATACAAGAGCAAATAGCATAGAATAACGAGGCTATGAAAAAAGCACGCTACAATTTTGTTGTTTGAAACATTTTAAACTCTCATAATGTTTTGGGCTTTTGGTTGTTGCTTATGTGTGTGAATATGTGAAGTCACTAAAAATGCATAAGATATAAGAAGTTTGCTTACTCCAATCTCTTGAACATCTGCCTCAGTGTACCAAAGTGGCACAAGACAATTAATGGCATTGCAATGATGGCTTCACTTCTAACCTCTTCTGCGTCATCCTGAAGACCCAAGTCCAAAATACCTAAATGACTGCCACTTTGAGACAGAGCTTCCATCATGGAAAGGATCTGAATGCAGAAACACTTTGTCGTCAATGGCAAACGGGGTTCAGCTGCCATAGAAGAATGATTCCATGGAATCTTCAACACTAACTGCATTAACTTTGCAGAATTGCCATTATCTCTAAAAAGCTCGTCCTTCTCAGGAAGAAATCCTAAAATGACAGGAGTCGCATTTTCAGTTAACGATCAAATCATCATTATTTAAGTTAAACAATCTCATAGGGATTCAGAAGCAATTATTTGTGAGACATTATGATTCCCACTTGTTAATTCAGCTTGTGCGTCCATGTTAATCACTAAAACAGATTTAAAAGGTATCTAATACAAGTTGCGACTGAAATTGTCTTTAACTTGTATTTAAGTAGTTGCTAGTCTTACCAAGACACATACATCAGGAACTCTAGAATAGATGAACTTACTCAATTTAAGCAGTAAACTGTGAAGTGCTTCAAAATAGATAGATAAATCAATCCCAACTAAGCTTCCTTTGTTTGCCTGCAAGAAATAGCCCTCACTTAGTTTATGGAAAAAGCTGATTTTATACCTTAAAAAAAAAAAAAAAAAAAAAAAAAAAAGATATTACCTGCTCACAAATCCAAGGAATCCATTCAACCATTTGATGATACACTTGACGTGATATTTTTGCACGTGGGTATTTACAGAACACAATGCATAACATGCTAAGAGCTGTCAGAGAAATTTCTGGTTTTATCACATTATCCTTAGCACAAGGAGGTTTTAGATATTCAATAAACGAAAGAAGTGAGGACCCTATCTTTTCAGCATATTCTTTTTTTCCTTTAAGATGTGGGAAATAAACCTCTTTCACACTATGCAAGCTAGGCATGAACTTTTCAGATTTGTCTACCTTCTGTCGCTTAATATTCAAAACATTTGGGAGATGAACTGGTCTTTTTTCTCCAACTCTTACTGATTCACATCCACTGGCTATTAACAATAAATCATCCGTGCAATCTTCCCCATTGGTTGTCTCAACAAGAAAATCAGGATCAAGAACTTTTAGTGCCGCTTCAAAGCACTCAACCAACCCATAATAAGGTTTTAAAGAGCGAAGATTATAAACTAATGATTCCGGCTTCCAGATATGAGGAGGGCATACTTTAGCAATTCGAATATATGTACCACACAGTGCAGCCTGAAATAAGTAGGAAAGAAAATAAAGAGAAAATTACTGATATAGGCGCTAATGCATCCAAGTCAGAAATTCTGTTATATTGCTGATATATCTGGGCATATGCTGGGGTAACCCAGGATATGTAGATGTATGTCTTGTAATATAAAACCATAGTCACAGGAAACGCTGACTCGGCTTCGATTTTCGTTCCGGATCGCTCGTACCAAAACGTGGTACGATCGCGTTCTGGATCGCTCAGGACTTAGCAAACCGTGATCCTGTACCGAAGCAACCGCGTTCCATGTAACTATGATATAAACATCAAAACTTATACCTTGAGCTCAGGACTTCCAGTCTTCTGCATTGACACGGGAAAGACATTGATTATATCGTTCGCAGTCAGCTTAATAACATCATCAGCACAACTAGAGCATAGTGCTTGAAGGCATCCACCTAAGGAAGTATCATAAGTCGTGTCTCTGCAAAATATGGTGGTTACTAGTGTTCTGCGAGATGAACTTTCCCTGGACTATAAAATAACAGACTTTCACCTGGCGAACTCAAGCATGCAAAAGCAAAGGCTAAAGGTGACCAGTGATACTTTTAATTAATGGTAGAGGTGAGAACCCACAATGTACTTGGGTCCCATCATGAAAATTGTAGTTTTCTACGTTTTACTCCATATTGATCTAGGGTCAAGTTAAGCATCACTGATTGAACCTACATCTCGGAAGTAGGTTATCTTGACGAGACAGCCGATCTTGTATTTTGTTTATATTTCTTTTATCTAGAAAAAATAGCATCCCTCCTATCATATTTATAATGCCAGTTGCCCGAATTCTAGGGTGGGTACATGTATATGGTAGACCGTATAGTCTAAAAAATGAAACTATATAATACCATCTATGCTGACCGAGCTATAGACCACCAACTGTGTAATATTTTCTGTGAAGAAATTAATAAAATGAAAGCATTTTTACAGTACACCGAACCATTACATTTCCTATTTCTTTATATGTAACTCAAGTAATTTTTTTTATATCACATCTGCACCATTATCTCTAGATTTGCAAATCATAAATGAGATCCTAAAACAAGAAATTATTTATTGGCAATTAGTTGTACTGAGAAAGGATACACGTATGCCGGCGACCTTGGCCTTATGTCATAATTTTCTGATCCTGACAATTAATATAAGCAATGAGCTTCTTTAAAATTCTATTCCTACAAGTGGGTAAGTTTAGAGTGGTGAGGTTCAATGTAATGCATGCAATGGTTAAAAAGCATCCACCCCCAAAATACATCAATCCACTCACTCTAATAAATATATGGTGCCCCTTTTGGCTGATTGATGATTATTCGTGGAAGGGGCAGGTTACAGTCTTACAGATTATCTCACTAACTTCGCATTTGCATCTTTGTATTTTTTTGACTTAGCTGAATCCAAAACTATTGTTGGTAATCTAGCTTATGTTGAGTAACCTTCTTTAAACTTTCATGATATGATTCTATGCAAGAAATAAAAGCAAATACAGGTAAAATGTCACGGTCAACTCATTTGGTCCATTTCACTTTACTCTCATTTCCAAGTTTTTTACCATTGTCTGATTGTCATGATGTGGATCAATGGATGGGACCTAATATATGAAATGGAATGGGCTAAATGCATTGACTCCTAATATTTTCATCTGTCATTAACCTTACAGAAAAGCTTTTAAATAGCATATTGTTAAATCATCTTTATCTTCCAAATGAGAAATGACAAAAGATGCCATGACGGTCACTAAACAGTCAATGATAAAAACAAAAACTAGATAGTGCCAGAAAACTAATTACTAACAGCAATATTAATACCTGAACACAGGATATCCATCCTCCACTTCACTTAGTATGGTTGAAATTGACAGAATCATGTTTTCACAAGGGATGATGTCATCACTTACAACAGCTCCCAAAATGCGCACCAAGTCAAAGCAAGCCTTCATGGTGTGTTTTTTTTATTAGAAACCAATGCAATGTTTATGGGGACAAAAAGAATATACTTAATATTAGGGTTACAAGCAACCGAATAATGTAGAATGAACAGCAAGTAAAGTCAAACTAACCATTTGCAAAGCAGCATCCCCATAGTGCAGTAGCTTGCACGCAGCCATAACAAATGGCGCATTTATCAGGCCTTCTACATTTAGAGCTCCTTCAGTAAAGCATTTACATGAAATTTTAATCATCCAAGTAGCAAAAAGCCGCCACCTGGCAGGTTCTGTGAGGAGGTTGATCATAATACCAAAACCATCAATCGGTTTATTGCATGTTGGTAGTTCACTGAGGACAGTAGAATCGGTAGAAATTCCAGATAGGGAATCAATGAAACACCTCAGAGAGACTTCCAACCCTGGCTTGCTAGTGCTTGTGGTTACTGATGCTATAGTATAGAGATCTGTTCAGAGAAAAAAACATACTGCAGTTAGCTTGTGAAATGTTCCAACCAGCAGATAGGAAAAATTAATTCTGCTAGTTACGATTGTTGCTTGATAGTTCAACCACCAGTCAAAGAGATATAAGTTATCTGAAATACTATGAAAATTATTAGTGATACATATAAGTCAAATAATTATAGTTTAGTATGTTTGTGGTTTGTACCTTCAACCCCCCTCATTACATCTTCAAAAAACTGGCGATATGCATCTCGATCTCCTGTACGGAGCAAGGATAAAAGCGATCCTAGCGTCTCAAAAATTATTCCATGGCGAGAGCTGAAAGAGGCACAACCAGCAGCCAGGTGAAAACAAATGAAAATGCGATAGTTGATTGAGAAATAAAAGAGAAGAACTATCACAAGTCTAAACAATCACAGCACAAAGACAAGAACATCGAAGATGATAAATAACCAAGTACATCGTGTTCTAAAAAGGTGGGGAGATTATTCCTTTTCTATTAAGCAAATTACTAGCCAATATACAAGAAACAGTAAGTAATACAGCTCTAGAGTTGAACAGAACTAATGGGTATTTGTTCAAGCTGGCTAATCATTACGTGGCAATAATTGCTGAGGTCTTCTTCCTACTAGTTATAAGTTGTGACCAAATATGTTACTAGCTAACAAAAGGTGCCCCTTATCACAGCAGGTCATATAACAGATGGTTAGATGGTATGTGTATGAGCAAGACCTTTGACATACTATGAACACTTAACCTGATTAATCCTATTAGTAGAACCAATTACTTGTTACTGCTAGCAATAAATAAGTTTGAGGACAGAACAAGAATGAACATAAACTCATTTATGTTATTAATTAGCAGAATGATTGATATTTCGATTAAAAACTTTCTAATCATAATAACTTGAAGTATAAATTACTCACGAGAATGAGGGTTCGGCAAAAAAAGGTAGTATGCGACAGATTATCGGTAGAATTGTGGTGGCCTTTCCATGAAAGAAAACTCCAGGAAAATTCTTGACTGTATGAGTCAATAATTTCAACACAGCAATCACCTCCCTCTCGTTTGCTGCAAAAATAGCACATAAATCCCTGCTTAAATACAATACTCACGCAATAGTAACCTTCAACAATGCTAAAAACACAAAATTTTAGCAAAACATATCAAGCATGTGGCGAATTCACACTTTCGATAATAATAACGAAAATTAAAAACCGAAAGGTACCGAAACCTAACTAATTGTTGGAGATACATAACTAACAAACACGTCAGCATTGGATTTAGATAATTAGTTACCCTTGAAGTTTATAATATAAAACACTCATTTCCCCAAATTGTCCAGTATAACAGAAACAGTAATTGAAGAAAATGAATTAATAATTAGGTTACCAGAAGAAGAAGGAATGACGTAAGTGTGAAGGAGATTGGGGATAACGGCTCGAAAACGGAGCTCTAACGAGGCGTCATCGTCATCGTTATTATTATTAGGAGGTGTTGAAGATGATGCTGCTATTCGTTCACGGAGTTCGTGAACTAAGCTTGATAAGTTCGCCATTCCTTTGCTTTTCCCTCCTAACTTTCTTTAATTTAAAGGGGAAGAAGAGTTGGGGTTTTTGCTTCCAGTATCCAAATGTGTCTCGGCCAACCACCCGACCCGACAACAATGCATATAATTAGGGCTGAGCATCAAAACCGAACCGGACCGACAAAAACCGACCCGACCCGACAACACGTCGGTTCGGTTTCGGTTTTGAGTTTTCATGATTTTCGGTTTCGGTTCGGCCCAAAACCGACAAAAACACACACAAACATGAACCTGACCGAACCGACGGACCCGACACAGCTTTTCATGATTTTCGATTTTCTATTTTGTCGATTCGGGTCGGGTCGGTTTTAGACCGATGCTTATAATATTTGTGACAAATAATTTGTCACCGTTATCTCAATGTTTAATACTCATATCTCTCTCTCTCATAACTTGTCATTTTCAATTTTTGAAATCTATAATTTTATTAAATAAATAAAATTTTCGTTTACTAAAATTATAATACAAAAAAAAAAAAATACAAACATGTGAAGAGTTTTTTTATTAAAAAACAAAAACAAACAATATAACCCCACACATACATCGTCTTCTTCACTTTACACACACTGAAATACACACACAAAATCATAAAACAAACACACCCAATAAAAAACCAATTTATTTTTGGCTTCTTTCGTTCTTACACAAGCTAAATACATGGCGAATGAAATGACGCGGGGGTATCATGGCGGGCCGTGGTGGCGCCAAAACCGAAGCCACGTCGAAAATGGCGTAGGTGGAAGCCATGTCACAGATTGCTCATAGGAATGCTAAGACAAATGTTTTTCCTAGAAGAATAGTTTATTGGTTTATCAAGAAGTGATCATTTTTATTGCAATCAAGAGAATGCATACATGTTAGACATGAAGTTATATATATATATATATATATATATATATATATATATATATATATATATATATATATATATATATTAAGTCCATCCAACTACATCACATCCTTGTCATAGTGCATAGATTAACCATAGGCTTGATAAAGGATCAAACCTCCAATACTTTGGCGTAAACACCTAGAATCTACTATCAAAGAGGTTTTTACAAAGGGTTGTAAAGTAAGACTTCGGCTAAGGAAACAAGGATTAAGGGATATAAGGAATTTTTACGGGTGGCAAACTAATTATCAAAACAATTACTTTTTACTTATTGCTAAGTCAAAAACACTTCAACCTAACAAACTAAATAATACCTCTTTTTGGTATTCTCATGACTCTTTCTTGACTTAAATATAAGCAGGATGGTAGTCCATACATTTTTTCATTTTTTTCATCATCTTTTATTTTTATTTATTATTATTTTTTATATACACTTTTACCCTGTTATCTTTTGATCTGCTAGAACATAACATAACATAATACATAACTTGAATAATAACTTGATAACTTAAACATATAAGTAAACACAGATGACCCGATTTAGGAGGATCAATACACTTTGAGTACTACTAAACAATACATAACTTGGGGGTATGATGCAAGGATTGCGGCCTCACAAAAGGTTTTACCTCTCAAGGGATTTTGAGAAGTTTTGCAATTCTTCAGACAGTGTACCTGGTCGTTGTAGTGTAGTATATGTATGTCCGGGGGATTGATCGTTCTCTAGGGGAATAGTGTCATTAGGATTGAAGTGTAGGTCAACTAGCCGACTAGGTCTAAAGGTGAGGGATGATTCTTTTTGTATTTTTATATTTTTATAAAAGCAATTAAAATCTCGGTTTTGAAAGAGTGGGCGGAATTAGTTGCTAATCAACTAACCCAAGACTACGAACTAATAAACAGAAAATAAAATAACAAGAAAAGTAAATTGGTGGACTTCGTATAATAAGACAAACGTGTTAGTTATCTCTTGTGGACTCGTTGAATGTCACAGTGCAGTTGTTTTAGTTGAAGCGTTGTATTCCTTAATATCAATCATGGGGGTGCGCACAATCTTCCCCAACTCTATGAATAATAGTTTCTTCTTATGACGACACGTTTAGTACCCTATCATAGAATCATTAACTTCTACTCATGCATTAAATACAACAAATAAAACCGCGATGCCATCCGATTACGTTTCTTAAGACGTTCAAGTTTGTTACACAAAGGAGGTTAGCTAGTTTTCTTAAGCCTAACACGAGTCAATCAACTAAGCAACAGACAACTAATCAACAATCAATAACTATGTTTCATTAGATCTAAGTAAACACAAAACAACCTAAGCTAGCATGTTAAAAAGAAGAAAAGCATAAAAGATAATCAAACAACACATAGACAAATTGAATGATTAAAAGATTACTTATTTTCAATAAAACATGAGAGAAAAGAGGGTTTGAGAACCCTTGAAATCTCAGAAAATTCGTACTAGGGTTTGTCTCCAAAGTTGCACACTTAATGAATAAAAAATCCTAAACTATATATAAATTTTACAAGCTGATGACGTCAGTTTATAAGTCCTGACGCCGTCAGAACGCCGTGATTAGGGTTTCGTGTAGCGCAATTAAGCTTCTGACGTCGTCACTCTTTAATACTCTGGGGCCGTCTCGTGTAAAGTTAAAGCCTGACGGCCTACTCTCTTTTACACCTGACGCCGTCAGGTGTAATTCTTCAATTGGTTTTGGGGCATCACGTGTGATAATTTCCAACATCTTCAACTTCAAGTGATGGTGTCAGCGTCCAAAGAAAATCCTGGCTTTTCCATGACTTTATTGATTTCTTTATTCTTGAGCCAAAAAACGTCAAAAATGCTCCATATTCCAGAAATCACGTTCCAAGTATCTAAAATGAAAAAAGAAACTGTAGAAAACTAGAAGGGGGGGGGGGGGTTGAATAGTTTTACATCCTTTTAATTTATTATGAAAGCTTTTGTTTACTTTAAAGCTTTGATTCGATCTTATGTGAACTTAACTCTTGAACAATATAAACATTTATAGTGGTTCGGCTACGAAGCATCGCTTCGTCCTACTCCACTCCCCGAGCACCTAACTTGAGAGTTATTTTCACTATGTCAACAAGCTCCCTTATGGCGGAGAAAACCTTATACACTTTTGCTTACATCGATTTAACGACACAAAGTTAAATGTCGAGTT
>JARVZY010010301.1:0-27597 GCA_030686995.1 Artemisia argyi | reverse complement strand
GTGTTGACACTTTAGCATGTTTGTCTCAGGTCTGTAAGATGATAAGCTGTTGCATGGAGCATAGAGTCGCTTGGCATGTTTTGAAGACTTATGCTTTTATCTTTACCATTCGATATGTCTTAAAACTCTTATGTATTGTATTATGGAACTCAAGTTTGTAACTCGGAATTTATTAATCGAATGGTAACTTTTCAAAACGTCTCATTTAGAGTTCGTTTTCTATACCTTGTACTTTGTATTATGAAGTAGCACCCCTATGACACAGTCTTCCGCTGCGGTATTTTGGGGGTGTTACATAGGAGTTTGCACCTTGTCCTTTGTTGCCTCAGGTTCACGATCCACTACCCTTTGGAGGAGAGGAAGAAGAGGTAGTAGGAATCGCGGGTTCATCATATGAAGCACCACTTCGTGTTGTGATCGCCTTAGCATCGCCCCTCGGGTTAGCGATCGTGTTGCTCGGTAAAGTAGTACCTGAGCCCGAGGGTCGATCATTTAAAGACTTCTTGATGTCAGAAATCTGGCTGACCAGCAACTTGTTCAACTCTTCTTGGGACTTCATGAATTGCTTTAACAACTCATCAGATGAAGGCCCGGTTGGAACAATGGCTTGATTCGGATTAGGAAGATTTTGATCTCGATTGTTCGGATTGGGGCCTTGATTGAAATTTCCTTGGTTTTGATGATGGAAATTCCCTTGATTCTGGTGATTGTTTCCATGAAAGTTCCCGGGATTGAAATTACCCTGACCTTGGTTCCGGTTAAAGTTTCCTTGATTTTGGTGTTGGAAACCTTGATTTTGGAAACCTTGGTTTTGATTTTGGAAATCGTGACCCTGATTGAAGTTACCTTGGTTTTGATAACCTTGGTTCACTCTATTTTGATTCTGGCCACGGTTTTGGACATTTTGGTTTTGATTAAAACCGGGAGGTCCAGGATAATGGTGAGGATGATAGTTCGGGTCCATAGGAGGGCGGTATTGATTTCCTCCTTGATTTTGGGACCCGACAACAGCATGAGCTTTATATGGAGTACCATCAGTAGCTGTGCAATTGTAGTAGGCATGCGGCCCACCACAAGTCACACAGACTTCCACTTTTTTAACCTCAGCAGATGGAGGATGTTGTGGAAATGAAACTTTCTTTTTTTGGGCGAGAACCAAAGCTTGGATCGCTTCAGTGAGCTTGTCAAGCTTAGCATCCGTGCTAGATTGACCCACAGAAGATGAAGAAGAAGGACCCGCATTGATTTGAGAAACAATTGGTTTGCTTCGTGTAGAGCGGACCTTGGACATGTTTTCTACGATCTGTAAAGCTTCTTTTGTGGTTCTACTCAAGAAATTACCTCCCGCGGAGGCATTGAGAGAATCCTGATCAGCTTGGCTCGCGCCATTGTAGAAAGTATCGAGTTGCATCAACTCGGAGAAACCATGATGTGGACACTTGCGAAGTAATTCTTTGACACGATCCCACGCTTCACCAAAAGATTCATCATATTTCTGAGTGAACTTGGTGATTTCGTTCTTAAGACTCGTGGTCTTTGAAGGTGGGAAGAATTCATTCACAAATTTTTTCACAAGATCTTCCCATGTCTCACTAGATCGAGGAGGTTGTTTTTCAAGCCAAATTCGGGCTTGTCCCTCCAGGGAGATTGGGAAGAGAAGAAGTTTTATTTCTTCACAAGGGACATTCTTGTACTTGATGGTCAAAGTGATTTTATTGAACCATTGAATGTGAGCATGAGGATCGTCCCTAGCAAAACCGTAGAATTGACTTGAGGTTACAAGATTGAGTAACCCGGTTTTGAGCTCAAAATTATCAGCCACGATGGCTGGAACAACAATGGCATCTCCGTAACCCTCGATGGGTGCTTGGAGAAGCTCACACATGGGGCGGTCTTCCGCCATGGTGACAGTGGGTGTGACAACAGTACGGATCTCAGATCTGACTGTTGGTGCAGAACGTCTACGAGGTCTTCGAGGTTTCCGGACAAGCTCACGTAATGGGCTAGTGGACCTTGAAGAACGAGTGCGCATGCACTAGGGATAAAAACTTTTTGGACAATATTTTTTGTATCGTACCGTAATCTAAAATCGTTTTTCTTTAAGAATCACCTTAAAAGAAAACAGAATCAGAAAACGTTACGATATGTTTTGTTGTTTTTAATTTTTTTTTTTTTTTTTTTTTTTTTTTGATGTTTTAACACTTTAGGAAAAGTGTTAATGACTTTTTTGTGTTTTGATTTGAAAATTTACACAAGTGGTGGTATTTGTACAGTGATTGAGGTGAGATAACACTAATCTCGAAAGACGCTGCAGAAACGCGCACACCTCCCCGGCAGCAGCGCCAAAATTTGATTGATGCTAAACCGTCAACTTATAATGACCAGGGAATGGTCAACAAAGTCAAATAGCCTAGAATCAATCTCCGGGTAATATAAGGTATCACCAGGTCGTTAAATCCCGACAAGGTGTGAATTGTGACTGAGCGTGCTTTGTGATCGGGTGATTATTCACAGAAAAGGGTTGTTATGAGAATTATTTGGAAATTATTAACAGAAATAGCTTAGGAAAGCTATGTGATTGATTACTGGAACTTAGATTGAGAAGAAATTACTTAAAACATAAAAACCGTACGTTTGCTGAAAACACGAACAAACGTACGAGAAATAAAAGTGAACGAGGTGATCTGAAAAGGCTACTGGTATGAAAATGATATTTTTAGAAACCTAATGATTAAAGAAAATTTTTGGAAATTTAAAATTAATTTTTACACTAATTATATAATTACTATTAATTAAATACTAATTTTCTAATTACTTTTAATTAAATAAATTAACCTAAATTACAAATAAATATGAAATTAACTTGGAAAAATAAAAATTAAACTTAGAAAAATCTAAAATAGTATAAAAATAATTTTAGAAATGAAAATATATTTTTAAGACTTTTTAATTAATTATTACTAATTATTAACTAATTATTAATTACTTTTTAATTATTTAAATTAACCTAAATTCTATTTAATTATTAAATTACACTAGAAAATTGAAAATAAAATTTGGAAAAATCTAAAATAACTAAAAACTAATTTTAAAATTTAATTTATATTTTTCTGATTTTCTAATTAATTATTATTAATTATTAACTATTTAATAATTACTAAAAACTAATTTAAATTAAGAAAAATACTAAATGATGCAAGAAAAATCTGAAAAAATTACAGAAATTATTTTTATATACCAGAAGCCTAGGAAAATTATAAAGATGGGAATTGCTTATTAATAAGCTAAAGAATAAGCCAATTAGCTTAAATAGAAGCTATCACTTCTATTAAGTTGGGCTTAATTGGAATTTTCTTTTTCAAAACTGCTTATTAACCAATTTTAGAAAAATTTTGTGAAGGAAGTTTGGCTGAGACCAAGTGAATAAGCACTTCAAGTGCTTATTTCCTAGGTAGTTGACTTTCTTTGACCAAAGGTGAGAATAAGCTCAAATGAACTTATGTGGGGTCCACCTTGGTAAATTCTGATCTATTTGAGTTATATGAACAAATCTAAACAAGTTTCACACAATTAAGCTAACTGAATAAGCTAAAAATCCATAATAAGCACTTTGCTTGTTTGGTTTCTAAGACAGAAAAAGGACAACCTTTTGGGGCAAATCCAGGTGGGGTCCACAGGTCTTATGGTCAAACAATTGGTCAAAACCTCAACCCTGGCAGGAGGGGGTTGATTGAAACCAAATTGGGTTAATGGGACCCACTGGAGTGGTCACAATGAACCACCAAAGTGGTGGTTGTGACTGAGTCTGCTGGTGCACAAGGCAAAACCTTGCCCTGCAAGTGACTTTGAGGGGTAAAATGGTCCAACAGAAAAAATCACAAAAATCAAATAAGTGTATGAATCAAGAGTTCTACTGGTAGACTACACCCACAACAAATTTCAAGTCCTAAAACAATCCACAAAAATCACAATAAATCAAACTATATTTGGAAAAATCTGAAACTTGTAATTTTGACTTTTTAGAAAACTTTGATATTTGACTTTGATGAACTTTGGTTGTTGATTTAATGATTAAAGATGTTTAGTTAAGATATAATATGACCAAATTAAGTTATAATACAAACTTATGAAAGGATTTGATTGGTTTTGGGTCCAAAAATCACCACAGTTAACTGTGGTGATGAGTCTTCAAATGATTTTGACTTTTGGTGTATTTGTGACTAAGGAAATGGTTTCCCTGAGCTTGTATCACACCTAGTAACTCAGTGAAACCAAGAGTTATACAATAAAGCAAGTAAAACACTTCAAACAAGCTACAACCAAACACCCCTAACTCAGACTGTTTTGAAGATTTTAGAAACAAAATGAGATTCAAACCTACAAGACTATAACCTACTGATTTGTTATACTATAATAGGTAATTATGAACTAAAAAACACAGGTTTAGACTACAATTACTTAGATTCACTAATATGAGCAAAATAACAGTCAAATAAGAAAATTTGAGCAACAAGCAATTCCAAAGAACAACCACCTAATTTAAGCTATAATTTAACTTGACTACACCTAATAAACACAAAAACTTCAAGGCTAAGCAGATTTAAATAAATACACAGTGAAATGAAAAATGGAACCAAAGACTTACAAAAGCTTTCCAAGCTAAAATCATGAACCAAGACCAAACTACACTACCTAATGGCTCCCACAAGCCCCTAACCCAAGGCCATCCAGTATGCACCTTGCTCCTTGCTCCTTGCTTCCTTCAATCTTTGTTCTTATTTTTTTTATTTATTTTTATTTTTTATTTATTTTTGGCTATTTTTCTTAAACTTGGATAAAAAACCATTTCACAACTTGAAAACTTACTTAAAACAGATTCATGAAGGTTTATATGAGCTTATGAATAGCTTATACACACATTAGAACCTTAAATTAACACTTGAAAATTTTAAATGGAACTTGAAAATTGAAACAGAAAATAAACTTAGAACCTTGCTTTCATTGATTAAAAACTGAGTTACAAAAGTAAATTACAACATTTCTAAAGCTACAATTACAATATATTACACACTACTAAGGCTCCTATGAGCTCAATATATATAACGACATGAAAATAAGATAAATCTTTTCCCACATGGCTTCCTGGTCCAAATTGAGAGTCCCACTAGTCTTTATGTTGACCATTGACCATATCCCAGCCATCCAATTGCAATTTGATCACTCCTAGCCTTTGATTGCCTTTTCCCGCCAAAAAATGAAACGGGCAATATAAGTGGGACGGGTGGGAGTTGTTGTGGGGAATTTATTGTGGTGGGATAGTTTGGTGGGGTGTATTAATTGGGGTGGCTCTTGGTTGGAAAAAAGGTGAGGAGGGGGGGGGGGACATGGAACCTGGAAAACGGGGGAAAAAGGGGTAGGGGATGGAGTTGACTGGGTGTTTGACCCATGTTGACTGTTTGACCCTGGGTGGCTTTATTATAACCTGGGGTGGGCTGGATGGGGTTTGGGCCTAGGGTGGACTAGATCATGGTTTTTGGTTTTGGGGTGGATTTGGATTTGGGATAATAATAAGGGTCCGGTTGGTTTATGAAGTAACAAGGACCAATTTTGTAATTTCCCCAAACATGAGGGGCTGAACTGTAATTTTTCCAAATTATACCAAGGACCAATCATGTTACAATTCCAAAGTCCAAGAACCATTTTTGCCATTTTCATTTTTCAAAATTTCCCAGGGACCTATTTTGCCATTTTTGAAATCTCAGGGACCAAACATGTTATTTTGGAAAACTTATGACCCAAGTGTAATATTTTGTGGAATTTGACTTTCAAAAGCTTGGGTTGACTTTTCCTTTCAAAATAAATGTATAGGGACTATTTTTGACAAGTTTTGAAACTTGGGGGACTGAAACTGCCAATATTGCAAACTTTGATCATTTTTCATTTGTTTTTGCTCATTTTGCATTTAAAACACATAAAACACAATCCTTGGGATAATTTAAGTATTTTGATAACTTTTTGATTGTTTTTGTATGTTTTGGCAGTTTAAATACGACAAAAATGATGAGTGTTTGAGCACTCATCATGACCCTAATTTGATAACCCTCAAAAAGGACTCTTAATGAAAGCACCAATTGATACGACCCGAGATAGGTAGTACCGAAAGTTGGCACCACTTTTAGCGGGTGTTTGCTCTCTCAGAATTAAAGACGGAAAAGAAGAGAGATTTACTTAACAATTCATAACTTTCATTGATAAATAATGGGGGCATAAATAACCAAATAACTCTAACTTGTAACACAAGTCGTTAACGAAGACATTCCTAATACGACACAAACACTTATCCTAAGCATTACGATAGTTATCCTAATACGATAGCATGGTGTCATCAACCACAGGCGTAACACACTGTAATCAAATTAACATATACTACTAAGGACATGCGGAGAACATAAATCTCAACCGTGACATCAATTTATCTAGTCCTACAAGAAAACATTGTGCTGCACTAGCCAAATGCTCAATTGTTGTAGACATGAAGGAGTGTGATTCACATACAAATCCTTTGTTTTCGTCTAGATTTATTTGTGTTTGAAGTCGAGGGGTTGGAGTGAACCACTGTCGTATGATTTCCACTATTGGAACTTAGGTTTATAGCCAGCAACCATTTGAAAGTGTCGAAATGAGTTCATTACTTCTGGTAACAACATTACCCATAGAAACGCTGCACGCATCCATTGCGGCTCGGTCAAGTATTCATCTCCACGTCTAGCGCTATTCACAATTGCCTTGGCGCACCCCTCCACAGATTGTGAAGGAACCTTATCTAAACTTGTCTATCAACACATAGGCAATTTAGTTTGTATCGTGGGTCAAATTATGATTGATTTGCTTAATTTTGAAAGTGGACAGAAAATAATTAAATTTGATTTAATGCTTATACATTTCTATGCTCGTTTACCTGATATAGGAAGCAGTCCTTCTTAGCTAACGGTGTGTTAATAATCCCTGGCGTTACCATTGTTATTCCAATATCAGGAGCAACCTCGATTCGTAGTGTTTCAAAGAAGCATTGTTGTGCTGCTTTACTTGCCTAGAGAGTCACTCGTTAACAAAAACAATGTAAAATATATGTATGTATAGAAATATAAGCTAAGAAAAGAAATGTTTCTCTTTCGACTTACATCATAGACGCTTACTTTTGGTGTACAGAACCATCCACCACAAGAACCGATCACGACTATTCTACCTTTGCTCTTCCTAAGATAAGGGAGTGCAACATGTGTAACATAAACCGATCCCCAAAAATTTACGTCCTACAGTATAGTGTGGCATGTATGTTCAGTACATGTTCTTTTAATTTGAGTCTATCTAGTAGTATATGAAAAGCTATGGTATATATATCAGTACCATGGTTGAAATATGATCCTTGATGCATTTTTGCTCTTCGAAGAGGCCAACTATCCCGATGCCAGCATTGTTTATAAGGCAATCCACTATCGAAAACGAGTACGTAAAATCAAAAACATTAGTAGTTTATATGGCCAACTATCAGTATGTAGACATATTTATATTGCATGTTGAAAATTTCTTTTTGCATCAAAAAGGGTTGTTTCCTTTTCTTTTCTTTTTTTTTTTTTTTTTTTTTAAAAAAAAAAAAAAAAGTTTTACATATTGACCACTCAATTCTACCCATCCCTTAAACACAAACGAAATTACCCACCTCTAGTATGTGTGGTAAAAACGAAACTTAAAGTATAATGTTCTACGACCAACTTACATTTACCGAACTGTTTAATGGTTTCATCAACACATTTCTTACAATCCTCAAGGCTCGAAACATCTGCCTTGATCACAATCGCTTTGGGCGATCCCAGCTCCTCAGCTTTCTCTGCCACCGCCACAAGGAGTTCCTTTCTTCTAGCAACCAAGGCTAGACACGCTCCATGTTTCGCATACTCATATGCTAAATGCTTCAATAGTCACAATACAAAGATAACAAATAAAGCACATGACTAATACAACTAAATCATATTTAAGAAAACTTTTATATGTTCGCTCATCAAATATTTTTGTACATACATTTGCCTTTCTAAAAAAAAAAAAAAAAAAAAAAATGTACATACATTTTATGACCTTTAAAAAAACAGTTATATTCGAGAATATGTGATTAGCGTACTGTAAGAAATATGATTCACACCTTCATTCTTAAAGTCACGAATTCAGTGTAGAATATTGAATTTTACCTCACCGATACCAGAAGAAGCTCCGGTAATAATAACAACTTTTCCCACAAGATTTTCAGGAAAAACGGATCTAATAAAAAACTTTATGATGCGATACACTAAAAGAATCGGTAATACGATGATTAACAAAATGACTGATAAAAAAGGGAGAGTAATGTTGAAGATCTTATGAATTAGATCCATTATACTAGTTAAGACAATGTTGGTCGTATATTTTGAACGAATGACCGAAATATATATAAGTTGTGAACTTGTGATCACTAACATGCATTGTTTTATTTACTTAAGTTTTCGTACACGGAAAATTAACTATCTTTAGTTGCATGAATAAGTTTGGTCCTAATAATTGTATTCCACGTAATAACACGAAATAACAACACCAGTGCCACGTCAGCGCCACATCATTTTAACACCAAATAACATAACACTAAAAACACCAGGAAATCATAACACCCAATAACACCACTTTTTACATATTTATAAATTCTACCCTCAACAAATTCATTTATTAAACATTCAACCATTTTATTAATAAAACTAAACATTACATTAGGAAATAAAAACATTACAACTAAAAAAAATTAAAAAAAAAAACAAAAAACAAAAAAAACACATACATAATAAAAAAAAACTAGTTGTTTGACGGACCGGTTGGCGGATGTTCCGGCATTGTTCGAGTTAGGATTTCCAAAACCCATCATCAAATTCATGAAACTTTGATCGTCACGTCCCGACATTTTTTTGGATCGGATTGTTTTTTTTTTTTTTTGGATTGGATGCTTTTTTTTTTTTTTTTTTTTTTTATCAGATGCTTTTTTTTTGTGAGTATATGCAGATCAGTAGCATATGTATATATATAAGTAGTGTTGATTTTTTTTTTTTTTTTTTTTTTTGGTTTTAGAAAATGTATCCGTTGCAATGCAACGGTCTAATTCAAACGGTAACATAGTTGGGGGCCTTTTTTGAACCAAATGAAAACTTTACTAACGTGCGTTAGTATGGTAACGCGAAAGGAAACGCAGGGCCAAAAAATTGAAGCTGGAAATGGTCTTAACGCCTAAACGGCGTTGAAAACATGCCATGTAGGCAAAAACGCCGTTGGGGCGTTATTACTCCCTCCTCTCTTAGTGTCGGAATATTTTGCTTCTCGCTAATCAGATTGCTCTTATTTTTTGTTTCGCCAGGCTTTATAAATTATAAGCTTGTCGCTTCGGTCTTGTTTCAGCTCGGGTTCAAACGAGTGATTGTTTTTACTGGTTTCTCTTGTTAGCTCTCTATGATACTCAAAAACATTTGCTTCGATGAATATTAGCCCTTTTTTTTCTTTTTCTTTTTATTTCTTTTTTTTCCCCCCTCTAATTAATCAATATATATTGTACTGATGTCCTTTTTATGTAACGAAACATGTAGTAGTATTTATCATAACGAAACATGTAACACCTATAATCATGTAGTATTTATCATAACGAAACATGTATGTCTGGTGAAAATTGTCTCTTTTGTTCTCTTAGAGATACGGATTGTATATGTAGATATTAATGAGTTGTAGTGTGTGAAAGGATGAAATAACAATTTTATGTATTGAGGGACAAAGGTTGTTACTGAATTTGGCTAAGGACATGTGCTCATAATAATATTGATGTATACAGGGATTTTAGTACCCAAAGTCTCATTCTTTTATTATCTTTCTAGCTTGCTTCAAAATAGAATTCTAAACTTCGAATCAGAGTTTAGAGTTTAGAGTCAAAATCGATGTTGCACTCTTCAAACCATACAGATTGGGACAAGGTCTCGGTCTTCATTTAGGGACAATGTTCCAATCTTCTCAATTTGAATGGTTGAAGAATTACCAATAATCCAGGATATGGCCTATGTTTATGTAAAATAATGAAAACCCCGTAAAGTAGTATTATATATTATTGATAAGGTATTTATATATACTTAGAAACTCTAATGGACCTGAAGGCCACAAACGGGCTTGGGCCGCTATATTGTCATCTAACAGTTTAATGATCTATTGCTTTCTTTGTATTGTATTCATGTAGCTTAAGGTGGAAATGAGTGCTCTGTATACAAATTAATAGGATTGAAGCTTTGATTAAATTGAACATGGGTCACAATGTCACATGATAGCTATATATCGTTTGATGTATTTCCAATCTTCAGTTTCTGTCAAAACAAACTATCGCTTACCATTAGCCCAATGGGTGACTTTATAGGCTCAATTGATCTTAGGCTCTCGGCAATGGTCACAGTAAGGGAGGCACGGTACCGTGCGGGAACACCGCCGCCTTGCCCACGGTACCGCACGGTAAAGGCCACGCACGGTAAGTTTTCACGCACGGGAATGAGTGCAAATTTCGAACGTTGGAGTATATTTTTGACCGTTTATTCGACCGTTGCATGCAACGGTTTTTTTTTTTTTTTTTTTTTTTTTTTTTGTTGTTGTTTTTGTATATATACCCATCAGCTACCAACAATCAAGACCAAAAAAAAAAAAAAAACATAGCTACCAAATCACAATTGAATTCGATCCAAAAAAAAAAACTCAACCATATGGAGTTTAAAAGAATTGGTTCGACTCTATTGTTAGATGAGCCGTTTCAGTGGTCTAACGATAGTAATCTCGATATTATGTAATGTTTTATGAAATTTAATGGAATTTTAGTTTTTATTTTTATTTAAAAAAAAAAAAAAAATGAAGTGAGGGATGGTGGTGTGGTGCCACAAGTGATGCCAACAAAAAAAAGGGTGAGTGATGGAAAAAATGGGTGAATGATGTGACACAAGGGGATTGGTTGGGAGTGAGGGATGGTGGTATGGTGCCACAAGTGTTGCCAACCCCCTTAGCCAAAAAAAACAGTTACAGCTTAAACCAGAACCGAGTGCTCATCCATATGTACTAAGTGAAAGTCCAAATAAACCAAAAGATAGATTAGTAACAAAGTAAAATTTAACCACATGTAGAGTTTTTTAATGGCAATGCACTTGTAAGGCAAGTTTAACAATGTTACAATTATATAAAACTTAGTTGTTTGTTTGTTGTCTAATATAATTTTTACACTTTTTAAACTCCTTACCACTGAGCGAACATCAAATTGGTTTATGCAAGACATTGATGAAACCTACTTATCAAATGTCATTGTGGTGTTAAACCGTGTCCATAAATAATTTTTTTTTTTTATTAGAACGGTAACTTTATTAAAACCACTAGCAAGAAGCTAGAATATTACAAAGAAAGAAGTAAAGGGTGTTGCATCCAGCTATCCCAACAAATTGAACTATTACGCCTAGCACTATACCAATTGAACGAACGCATAACTATATCATCAAATAACACTTCTTTCCTATGCTTTTTAGACCCGAACAAAAGTTGATTTCTGAAAAAAAAAATGTCTTAGTGAAAAACATCTCAGTTGTTTTCCTCGCAACTTCCATATTTACTCGCCCGTACCAATTGCTTTTACTGTGAAATAAAAGATGACTACCGGAAATGTAGTGAAAAAGTTACATTTAATAACTTGTCCCAACATTTTTTTGGAGAACCATGGTTTTGGAACTTTTCACCGAAGAATTTACAAGGTTTGAATTTATGATCGCATAAACTTAAAACATGTAAGATCTTCTCTTTCGAACAGGTTTCGTTGCCACTTTATGAGTTTTTGCACCAAATAAAATTTGAACTTAAGAATTCTCACATTTTTATGATAACAATAACAAGGTTTAACAACTTTTTTTTTTTTTTTTTTTTTTTTTTTTCGAAGAACAATATTGAGGAAACATCTAAAAAATTGTTCAAAAACCTGTTAAAATTCAAGGTAAGTAATGGTCATATAGTACATGTGCTCACTTTATGCTACTAAACGTACTTTTTTTTAATGACAACTAACTGTCATTATATACACAAAAAATTAATCTTACAATGTTCTAAACAAGACTTGAACTCACAATCACTTCTTTGAGAAGCATTCTCACACACATGCTATCATTAAAACTCAAGCTTTTTGATACTAAATCTTTTGGTTTCGTTAACGCGTGCCTTAAATAAACAATGTGTACTATTCGGTAATATACTTTATTGATTAGCTTTTAACCAATGTGTACTATTCGGTAGCTGAAATACTAAGGGTGTGTTTGGTTCGCAAGTGGGATTGGAATTAGATTTGGATTTGGAAAATGTTTGAAAGATTTGGGAAAGGTTTGAGGAAAAAGTAGGAGAGAGAAAATATATTATAAAATAAATAAATTAT
The DNA here is from genome assembly GCA_030686995.1 of Artemisia argyi. Classification (NCBI taxonomy): domain Eukaryota; kingdom Viridiplantae; phylum Streptophyta; class Magnoliopsida; order Asterales; family Asteraceae; genus Artemisia; species Artemisia argyi. The sequence continues at coordinate 15,104 of JARVZY010010301.1, read as the reverse complement.
TATTTTAAAATTTAAATAAAATTAAAAAGTTATAAAATACTAGTAATACGGAGTAGTACAATAATTATATGAGTGGTTTAGATTAAATGGGGCCTATATCTTTAGAAAAAGACAAAATGAAAGCAGGATTTTATTTTCAAATCCTACCATTTATAAGAGGAATCGCAGATGAAAATTTTTTGGTAATCTGCCCAAATCTTGAGCCCACACATTTAAACCAAACAATCTTTTTTAGCTCTGAATTTACGCCAACAGTGTCAATCCTCTCAAACAAACGCTTCATAAGATCTATACCACACACACTATTCATGTGATCTTGACAAAATGATTTTAAAGCTGATAACATTTATTTCACTCTAACTTGGTATCCTTTATGCCTAATTGCCTATCAATAATCAGGGTGGTGAAAGGTAAAATGCTTGTGACAAGGTTTCAACTTCAAATCTCGCTTGATACACATAACCCTAAGATGGTAACACTAACTTTCTTAAAAATAAAGGACTTTACCATGTTTGAGTTTTTTAGCAGTGGACTTAAAATACTCTAAGTTCAAATATCATGATTAACCAAAAAACTTCTTCCATTGATATGTTACATTGTTATGGATGGTCTCACATCTTAACTAAAACTTTGCACAACGTAATCTAGCGAATAAGTAGCGAATAATTATACGAGTAGCTTTTAATTAGGGACTAATTTGTATTTTGGCAAAGTAATCTTGAAGGATAATTTTGTATTCTTATAGGATATTCGTTTTCCCTTTGTCGTCTTTACTTGAAAGAAAAAAAGGGGGCGACACTTGGCTAGTTGATTATAAAAGTCTATTACTATAGTATTATTTGGAGACCATAGACATTATTTGTGTCAAATGAATTCTATTACTCCATTTGTGTTAAATTTTTTTTATTTTTTTATTTTGAGTAGTCTTAAAATAAATATTTATTTTGTGTTTCAACAATAAAAATAATTTTGATAAGCTTGGGTTATATTTAATCGATAAAGAGTAGAGTTAGAGAGAATTTCTAAAATTTTATTTTGAGAGGGATGAGTATTATTAATGGAAAGAAAAAGTGTTTGGTTGGTAATATTTGTACAAGATTTTAACAGATTTAAATCATGTGTGAAATACTTTTTATAAACATGGTATTACAACCTCAGTTCTTTCTAATCCATTTTGCTAAGTCGATGGGTTGGATTGATCTTACGTTTTTTAGATATGAAGTATTTTGCATGTTAAGTTCTTCGACTTATTGTCCTGTTTCACTAGTTATAATGCCCGTGCACGCGCGGATTTTTTAAAATTTTTTGAATCATATATTTTTATTTATTAAAAAACAAATAATTTAATCTTTGTTTTGTTTAATTTATGATGTTTAATTATAGTTTTTTATTATTAAAGATATTTATTTAAAAATTAATCCTATTATTAATTACATCTTATCTATATTTTTTGTATTTATCTTTTACTTGTGTTAATTGCATCTTATCTATATTTTTATATTTATCTTGTAATTGTGTTATGGATAAATATAAAATGTTAAAATAATCTTTTTTTTATATATACAATTATTACTAAATAAGGTATGAATCCATTTTTCTAAAATGAAAAATTCCCAATTGGGGTTTTGTTTTACTATATAAAAAGATTTACAAGCTACATTTTAGATTTGGAGATGCATAAACTTTGGACTTAAAGCATAATATTAAAGAATGGAGTGAAGATACTAAGAGCACGAGGTAAGTTGCCCATCCCCATGCGTTATAACTTAACGCACCCTTAAGTTGACTGCGTTATACCTTACCGGGTATGAAAGGCAAGACATGGTTAACGTGGTGAGTTAACGTTTTAACGCAACGTTAAGGCGTTAAAAAAATAAAATAAAAAACTTTTGGCCCTTGTAATATTAGTTACTTTTTTAATTCCAAAATACAAAATTAACAAAACACCCCTTATATTTTAAAAATGAAACCATTAGTAATAATTGTGTGACAATACGAAGTTGAACCTTTCATTCAAATTCAAACTTAAAGTAACATTGCTGAAGTACAAACACAAACGATACGGAAATACAAACACAAACGATACGGAAACACAAAAGCCGCTATTCCCTATATCTGTTCCATATGGGGCTGTTTCTCAAAATGAACAACACGTTAATTTAGTAATAATTGTGTGACAATACGAAGTTGAACCTTTCATTCAAATTCAAACTTAAAGTAACATTGCTGAAGTACAAACACAAACGATACGGAAATACAAACACAAACGATACGGAAACACAAAAGCCGTTACTCCCTATATCTGTTCCATATGGGGCTGTTTATCAAAATGAACCACACGTTAAGATATTTGAAGCCTTGCCCACCAAAGCGTTTTCTGAAAATGTTCATTGTAGTGTGAAGACGATCATTGACCTCGTCAGTACGCTGCACGCTCAAGTAAGTATCATTGAATTTTTGACATTCACAATTCATTCTTGCCCACTTACCCGTTATCTGGCTTTTGTTACGAAAAGGACCGTCGGATTGGTTGTTGAACCTTTCTGTAACCTCATTCCAAAAAGCAGATTCGCCATGAAATTCGTGAACGATTTGCCACATGTCGGCTAACAAGTTTTCTTCTTCAACAAACCAACGATTAGCCATTGTAAAATTGTTTAGAAAGTGAAGTGTGTGCAAAATAGCATGTTATGGTATTTAATATATAGGGGTGTTTAGAAATACAAATTTAAAAAAATGGGCGGTTAAACCTTTAAAATTGAAATTCAAAAATAAAACGTGCGCATAAACGTTTAAATTTCAAAAAAAAAAAAAACGTGTGATAAAAACTTTAGAATTCAAATTCAAAAAAAAGGCGGACAAACGTTTGAAATTCAAATTTAAAAAAAGAGCGGTATATATTTAAAATTCAAATTCACAAAAATGGTCCTATAAATATCCATTCTGAGATGCTCACTTTACACCCACAATTCACACACAAATCATACATAATTCACAAACAATTCATACGAAACAATGTCACACAACACATCACCAGATAATAAATCGGTTTGCAACACACCACCGGAAGATCATTTCCCCGTATTGCTATACGACAATCAACCACAAAACAATCCACCACAAGATCTGTTTCCCGTATTTCCATATGACACTCCACCGGAAGTTCTGTTTCCACTGGTAAACAATCCTGGCAAACAATCCATCTCAAAACCAACCCAATACCTTTGGGTTGACTGATGAAGAACTCTTCGAGCAAGATATGCAAATGTTGTTAGAGGTTCAAGCGGAGGAACAACGTCAGGCAAGAGCTCGTGAGGTGTATGCAAAAGCTAAAGAGGATCGAAGAAACCGTCGAGCAGAATGGCGATGGAAAATGGGATTAGACCATGTGCCATTGAGTGAGGATGATTCGAGTAATGACGATTCGAGTGACGAGGGCTATGGCACAGACTGAGTCATCTTCTTAAGTCGTAGTTTATGTTTAATTATCGTAGTTTAATTTAAATGTTTTATGTTTAATTATCATAGTTTAATTAAGATGTTTTATATTTAATTATCGTAGTTAATGTAATTTTTGGTTAAGTATATTAGTTAATGTAATTTTTGTTTTATAAATGTTTATAAATGAAATATTTGTTAAATTTTGGGGTTGAAATTGAAAATAATTGAGGTGGAGGTGAGTTAAGGTGAGTTATGCTAGCATGGTGGAAAGTGATGAGTTAAGGTTAAAAGGTAAAAGCTGATGTGGCGCTGACGTGGCAGTGAGTTAAGTTTTAACCTGCAGGCAACTTACCCCGTGCTCTAAGCATGTGTTTGCGTCGAATGTTTAGAATTTACATAACGATGTTAAGTGGAGCCGAGATTGATAAGTAAGAGTGTTTTCGGTGAACCACGTTGATTTCTTATGCATAGTAGTAAAAATGAACCATGTCACAAAAAGAGGTGTTGCAAACCTTGCTTAATTTTTTTGAAACGCGCCTAGTAATTTATAACACTGGGTACGCGATTGTGAGTGACTCAAAGCGAACTCATTGTGTTGAGTCACTTAGAACTAATATTGATCGATAATTTCATAGTACAAAATGATTTTAAGTAGCCTCCAAGCTAAATGACTTTTTTTTTTTTTTAATGACGAGTTAGTAGTTAGTGATTCAAGCCTACAGTGACATTCAATTGGGCAGTATGCAAGCATCGAACTTTTCTCCTTAGGATAAACCCCACTCCTGCTTCTATTTTTTTGGGCCTCTGAAAGTTCATGATGAGACTCGAACCTGAGACATCTCCGAGCTAAATGACTTGATCCATGTAAAAATAATATCCACTTTTACCTATTACTTACTTGTTTCGCTAGTCTATTTTTTGTTTCAACTGAACGTTATATACATGAATCAACCATTCTTTAGAACTAAGACTTTTTCTTCATTTAACCCTTTATGAAATATTTAGCCCGAGTAACAATAGCAGATTTAGAAATTTGTCAAAATATGAACTCAATGTTAAAGTTTCAAAAATAACAATTAGAAAATAATATTTACGCTACATATATCGCTCAAAACATATACAAATACATAATATGAGGCGTTTTATTTTGCAAACTCAAAAACCCTCACATACCAATGAACCAATTAGAAGCCTCCATTTAAAAAACCAATATTTAATAATAAAAAACACGGAGGGACTATTTTTACCAACTCACCAAACTTATCCCACCAACCCCACCCCCTATCTCTCACTTTTCACACATCAGATATCACAAAAAACCTACTTTCTCTCTCTAACCATCATCAAAAACCACCATAACAAATCAAAAATAACCATTTTTTAACCGTTCAAATCATCAATAAAACACAAAAATTGAAGAATCATCGAGTGCACAAGCAGATCCATGAAAAAACCGGTTCAAAATGAACCTACTGAATATCGAGATGAAGGTATGATGCTTCTGACTAATTATTTAGTTGTTTTATTGGTTGTGTTTTTTAGTGTTTACATTTGGTTGAGTTTCTGAGTAAAAAACTTTGTATACATGGATGCACACCAAGTGTTTGATGAAATGTGTGACTGAAAAGTATCATGTGTGTGTATCACCAGTGATATTTGAAGTTGAACTGTATATGTGTATTATCACTAATGATATTTGTATTTGACTTAACCGTGCAAATCACATAAAGCACACAGAAAATAAAACAATCGACATCTAAAACAACGAATACTTTAGTTTTTACTATTATAGAATCATTATTAGTATGTTTTACTAGTTAATTTTGGATAATTTGTGATGTTGTGATGATTTATGTGATAATATGAGAGATTAAAAGTTTGGTTTAACAGAACAAAAGATTTGTTGTGATGCTTCCGTTTGATTTGTGGTGGATTTGTATGTTTAATGATTGTGCATGTTTCAAAAGGTTTTACCGCGGTATTTGAAAACAATATTGACTGGTAGTGTATCACATGTGATATAAAGGTTAAATTATTGTTGATTGGTAGAATATCTATCGTGATAACAAATAGTTATTTGTTTGACATATGATATTGAAAACAAATGAACTATTCATACACTAACAAAAATTATGAAAATATTTTGATGCAGATTTGAATGAGACATGTGCAAAAAACAGCCTCATCAAACGAAAAGAATCAACAACAAGTGCAACTGTTGTTGAAGAAAGCACAACATCTCCAAAACCAAATTGAAGAAGCTCAAACACTTGTGATATCACAAGTTCCTCTATCACCAAAATTGATTCAACAAATAGAAGAAAGTTGACATACATGTGATATCACTTGATATCACCTATGATATCACAGGTGGTATCACCTGTGATATCACATGTGATATGTGATCACATGTGATATCAAAGGTTCCCCCGAAAGCATCTGGGAATAAAATGAATGTGTTGGTTGATGAACCAATAAAGAGGACGATTGTTGAAGAACAAAAGTAAATAAAACAAGTTGATGAAAACAGTTGCATTGTTATGTTTTAATCTATACTGTTATAAATAAATATGTATAGTTGACAAGTTGGAAGTCAATAGTAGGTATTTAGTTTGACTGAATCATGTTATTTGTCACAAGAGATTCAAACTCATAGAAATGGGCCATATCGAGCAATTGTTTAATCCATCTTGATTTGTGAATATTTATTTATTAAAGTTTTAAGTGGTATTTAGTTTAGTTTAATATTTAGTTTAACTGGATGTCACGAATGCTTTTTTACATGGGATTTGGCTGAAACAGTTTATATGTATCAGCCACCTGGGTTTCATGATCCTGTTCATCCTGATTATGTATGTTTATTGCAGCGGTCATTGTATGGTCTTAAGCAGGCTCCTCGGGCATGGTTTCAGTGCTTTGCTAATTACATCACTACTGTTGGCTTTTCTCCTAGTCATTGTGATTCCTCGTTATTTATTTATAAACAGGGTGACGATACTGCATTTTTGTTACTCTATGTGGATGATATTGTGCTCACTGCTTCGTCTGATGGTTTATTACAGCAGATCATTGCTTCTTTACATAAGGAGTTTGCTATGACAGATTTGGGTGCTCTTAATTATTTTTTGGGTGTTTCAGTTACGCGTGACTCTTCTGGGATGTTTTTGTCACATCGTAAGTATGCTATGGAGATATTGGAACGTACACATATGGTCAATTGTAACTTTTCTCAGACTCCTGTTAACACAGAGTCTAAATTGGCTGATGATGGTGATCCGGTTTCTGATCCTACGTTATATCGGAGTCTTGCTGGTTCTTTGCAGTATCTTACCTTTAATAGACCTGATATTTCCTATGCTGTTCAGCATGTTTGTTTATATATGCATGATCCTCGAGAGCCTCATTTCAATGCTCTCAAGCGGATTTTACGGTATGTTCAGGGTACATTAGACTATGGTTTGCAATTGTTTTCCTCCTCAACTTCTTCATTGGTTGCTTATTCTGATGCTGATTGGGCTGGTTGTCCTACTACTAGACGATCAACTTCAGGCTATTGTGTTTTTCTGGGCAACAATCTCCTCTCCTGGTCTTCTAAGGGCCAACCGAAGCTTTCTCGTTCCAGTGCTGAGGCAGAATATCGTGGGGTTGCAAATGCTGTTGCTGAGACATGTTGGTTGAGGAATATTTTACGTGAGCTACACACACCTTTGTCTTCTGCTACGCTGGTCTACTGTGATAATGTTAGTGCAGTTTACTTATCTTCAAATCCGGTTCAGCATCAACGTACGAAGCATATAGAGATTGATTTTCATTTTGTACGGGATTTGGTTGCTGCTGGTCAGGTTCGCGTGCTTCATGTTCCATCTCGTTACCAGTATGCAAATATTTTTACCAGAGGTTTACCATATGCTTTGTTTCAAGAGTTTAGGACTAGTTTGAGTGTCCGGTGTCCTCCCGCTCCAACTGCGGGGGAGTGTTAGTCGATATATTATGGTAGATATATTAGAGTCCATGTAATATTAGTATGGGCTAAGGCCCGAGTCTAGAATATTCATTGTAACAGTATTTATATACCGGTTTGGTTTTCATGAATGATACGATTTACCCTATTACCTTCAATAATGATCTTCATTACATATTCAGCATTAAACTCAGAAACAACATGAAAAATGCCAAGAACTCCATAAGCTTTTTTGGTAGCCATGCAAGCATTTAAATAGAGCACCATATAAAAGACTTCAAAACACTGTAAGCTACACCTTAATTAATAAATAATAAGCAATATTACACTATAATTAATAATTTATCAGTAACTTATACTCACAGCTTATCCCCACAAACTTATATTTTCATCCTCATCAAAATATCAAAAATATTATATAAGAAAATTAAACATCTTAACATAAACAACTTATAAATAAAGAGACTGACAATTATCACTGGTGATACTAAACGTATATCACTGGTGATACTAAACTGTCACACCCCGCCGAAGGCGGAAACACGAGGTGCAACGAAATCAATATACATTGCCAAAGAGAAATAGAACAATACCATAATTTAAATTAAAGAAAAAGTATATCATTACAACATTGTTATAGCCGACAATGTCAACTTAAAATATAAAGTTTGGTTCCCAAAAGATAGCATTTTAGTACATAATGATCAGTAGTGACATGAGAAAACTTCATTATGCAAAGACCTTGAAGAAAAGCTTACTGACGATCACCCGAAATGCATGAGAGAAAACAGGTCAACTATGAAAATAGTTGGTGAGCACACACGTTTAATATAATATGAAAAACCATTCGAGAAAGTTCGCAAGGCAAAGGCATTGTAAATCCACTCAGTTGCAAATCCCGCCCATACAAAATTCGCAACCTGTGTGTTCACAACCCCTTGCATGTAAAATATTATGTCTTGAAGTCAAGTACACGTGGTCATAATAGGTCACAATATAAGCACCACATATATAATAATGTATGCCAGAAAAAGCCCCTAATTAAATACTATGCGTCCCGTAACATAGTGGATGAGAGGTTGGCCGACCTCTAATAGCGCTATTCATACTACTAATAGGTGACGAACAATGTGAATGTACGAACAGTACATCATACAACTATTATATATGATTAATAACGCTCCAAACGTGGGAGACTTAGCACGCTCCACCAATAAGGTGAGATTTTAGGTCAAGAACGCTCCACCAATAAGGTGAGACTTTGCACGCTCCACCAAAAATGGCGAGACTTTAGGGTTAGGAACGCTCCACCAAAATGGCGAGACTTTAGGTCATAGTATGTATGGTACATTAAGTTCAAAAGTTCAAGTCAAGTTCAAGAGTTCAAAACAAGTTACAAGGTCAAGACAAGTGAAAAAAGTTCATAATTGTCACACCCTCGCCGAAGGCGGAAACACGAGGTGTAACAAAATCGATATACATCACCAAAGAGAAATAAGACAATACCATAATTTACATTAAGGAAAAGTATAACATTACAACGTTGTTATTGCCGACTTTGGCAAATATAAGACATAAGTTTGATTCCCAAAAGATGGTATTTTAGTACATAATGAAAAGAAGTGACATGTGAAAACTTCATTATGCAAGACCTTGATGACAAGCTTACTGACGATCACCTGAAATGCATGAGAGAAAACGGTCAACTATAAAAATAGTTGGTGAGTATAAACGTTTTAAATAATAAGAAAACCATTTGAGAAAGTTTGCCAGGCAAAGGCATTGTAAATCCACTCAGTTCCAAGTCCCGCCATAAGAGACTTGTAACCTGTGTGTTTACAACCCATTGCACAAAAAGTAGTACGTTTGGTAGTCAAGTACATATGGTCAATATAGTTCACAATAAGGGCACATAGTACAACATAAGTCAAGGCCGCTCCGAACAAGGGAGACTTGAAGTCACTCCGCCACCTAGGCAAAGAATTATTAGTCACTCCGCCGACTTGGCGAAGAATTATTAGTCACTCCACCATGGCGAGAATTATTAAGGATGCTCTGAACAGGAGAGACTTTATAGTGTTGCTCCGAACAAAGGAGACTTTAAGTCTTAGATCATACAGTACACTAAGTCCAAAAGTTCAAGTCCAAAAGGTTCAAGATAAGTCAAGGGTTCAAATAATAGTGTTCGTAAAATAGCAAACAAGTTTGTTTGAGTACGATTTACTTACGAGCATAAATAGTGAAGCAATAGTCATTTAAGTTCGTTTAAGAGTAAACAATATAGTTCATGCATCCACCCCAAAACGATTAAAATAGTTAGAAAAAAAAGGGTTCGTGAATACTCACTTGAAAGGATGACAACGATGACGATAGCGGTTATGATGGAAATGAGGCTCGGTTTCTAACCGCGACCTAGAACGAATGAACAATATGATCTACTTAGATTATGAGGTGATGTAGTGAATGTACATGCACATGATACCTATACCACTCGTGACTTGGAAATACTAGTTATTGTCAAATGAAATACTTTCCATACTTAGGAAAAATAAGTCCAAATAGAGTTATAAAAACTTGTCGTAATATATCGTATATAAAATGTTAGCGTTATATTCTTCGTCTTTGAAAACCTTAAAATAATGTCTAGTAGTCGCGAAATAAACCTTGAGTCGTACGTACTTCGTTAGTTAAAAATAAACCCCTTGAATAAGAAATCTAGAAAATATATTATTTTCTAGTAGTGACTATATATATATATATATATATATATATATATATATATATATATATAGTTTTGACGATTTTAAAACGTATATAACTTGGTCGTTTTAAGCTCATTTTACTCGTTCTTTATATCCACGGATTCGTTTTAGTATATACTAATATATTTTCAATAGCTCGGCTCCACTAGGTTACGTCTAACGTCTCTATTTGCCCGTTGAAAACTGCCAAACAGTATGCAGTTTTCAGAAGAAAAAAAAAATAGTCTTCGTCGTTAAATTTACAAAAATCATATCTCCTTCGTTATAAGCTCGTTTTAATCCGTTCTTTCGCCAAAAGCTTCGTTTTCGAAAGTATTTTCTAAAAATATTGTCAAAGTGGACTGAGTAAATACGGATTTTTCTGGGTTTACCGAAATGGGACAGAATGTATTTCTACTTGTTCAAAAACCATTTTCAAGACGCTAAACTAGTTTCTAACATCACCAAACCACTTTCAATCACCACAAAACTAGTCTAATCCTACCATACACCTTCTTAGGGTGTCATGGGTTCCTAAACATCATAACCAAGTAGATCTAACAAGGATCTAACCATAAACACTTTCTAAGGTTCAAAAGTTAAAAGTTTGTAAAATAAAGTGATATAAATAGCATATGCATGTAGATCTAATATATATATATCATATGGATCTTGTATAAACTTGATAAAATTATAAAAAGGAGTTTGATATACTTACTTTGAAAGGTGGTGTGATTAGATGATGAAAACCTTAGTATTCTTAAGTTTGTATTTCAAAACCTTAAAAGAATAACCTAAATAAACTAGATGAACACTTGATCTTGAGAAAATTTATGGTCTTGCTCCTTGTTCTTGTTGTTGCCGTGAACCAAAGAGAGGAAAAGAGAGAAGAAAACCTAGTTTGCTTGTGAGAAAAATGAGATGAAATAATATGAGTTTAGGTTTATATATTTTATAAACTAGACAAAAGGTACATGCATTTATGAGTTAGTAGAGAAATAATTCAAGTGTAAGAGAGTTAGTATGAACAAGGGAGGGGGGTTGAATGTGTAAGAATTTTGGTGGGATTTGGTATGATCTTGTATTTAATTGTAGTTTTAAGGTGTACCGGGTACCGGGTTAACTAAAAATAAATTTTAACGGAGTTAACCGGGATAAAATAAAGTTGTAAAAATTATAAAAATAGGTTGGGTATAATTATTAGGTGTTTAGATAATTGTTGTTTAATTTCTACGAAAACCGTCGAAATTTTTGTAAACTTACGTTAATAATTAAAATAAATCTCCAAAATACCGGGTAAATTAATATTATAATTTTTATATTATAAAAATGAATATAAAAATATATTGGAATCATAATCGGGAGTGTCGGATGTGTTAGTCACATTATTGATCGTTTGTTAACGTTTATATAGAAATAACCATACGTAAAAAGTCAAATATATCAAAAGTATTAATTTGAATATCCTACGAGTGGAATAGTATGCAAGTGCCATAATAATGATATGCGGACTATTTCTAGTCCGTACGGGATGTCCCTGATAATAATGCATGAATTCGCTCCTGAACCAATACGGTTACGCGAATTTGAATACTCGTAAACTAAATTTACGATGAAATGAGTAATGCACGTGAATAGTGGTTTTCTTCCGGAAATGAATAGTGTCAAGTGAATAGTAAAATTTCTGAACGCTTCTTAGAATATCAAATGGACCTCAAAAACGATGGATAGTGATCGATGAATAGTAAACTATGAATAGTAAATTGCCGAAGTTTGGAAAACGACCAGAAATTACGAGTTGTGACAGTCTACCACCCTAAAGGGAACTTCGTCCCGAAGTTCAGCTCGTTCGTCTACGTACGCACATTCCCGTGGTCAAATTTAATGAGGCAAACGTTCCCATCATCGAGCATAGCCCTCAAAAGACCTCTAGGTAACCGATTTTTACTTGATCCCACAACTCATTAGACAAGAACTGTCATGGAATCAGGCTAGGAATCAATCCATCTGAAAAATAGGATTCCAAATCCTTGGAAAGGTCTTTTGAAAGTTTGGCTCGATTTTGGAATTGTTCACACCAATCAAATCAACCCACAAAAATATAACCAAGGTCGATAACATTAGGTCTCAGATTAATCGATGGAGCAAACTAGGTAACAGTTAGACGTAAATTATGCACTCAAGATCAAGTGGTACGGAAATATGATAGTTGTTCAAGAGGATGTACCCGTTATGCTATCGTGGACATGTTGGGTGATAGGATTTCCTAGGAAGTAAGCTCTGCCATGTGCGGGTGGAATCTCAATGTTCTGATCTTGAGGGGCTTCAACTGCCAACGCCAGATTTGGACGATTTCCTCCTTGGTTAGTAGTTCCTTTCAACTTTGGACAGGTGTTTCGGAGGTGATCTAAGCTTCCACACTCGTAGCATGCTGACCTTCATACTTGATTTCCTTTGCAATGTTTACTAAAATGACCTGTCTTTCCGCAACTATTGCACTTTGGGCAATCTCCTGTGTGGTGTAGGTTACATCGGGTACATTTAGGTTGTGTGCCTACATATCCTCCGGGTCCTTGAGTTATTGCTCCATAGTTTCCAGCTACTCGCTGTTTCTTGTCCTGTTGATTTTGATAACGGCTTCCTTGCTGATCTCCTTGTCTCTTTCGTCCTTCATTATTTCCCTTTGTTAGTTCACCAGACCTGATCACATCATTTGTCAAGCGGTATGCCATGCCCACAGCGGCTTGTAGAGTGGTTGGGTTCGATGAAGTGACATCCCTCCTGATTTCAGGAATCAATCCCCAAATATATCGATCGATCAGCTTTTCCTTAATGGAGACCATATGAGGAACCATCTTAGTTAGCTCATGGAAACGGGCCGTGTACTTGTCAACTTCTACTCCTACCATCAAGTGGTTCCAAAATTCCACTTCCAGCTTCTCCACTTCATCTTTTCTGCAGTACTCGTCAGTTAGTAGTTTCTTAAATGCTTCCCAAGATAATCCATTTGCAGCCTCTCTTCCTCGAGTCTGTAGCTGGTTATTCCACCAAGTCAATGCTCGACCTTGAAGCAGACCCGCAGAGAACTCAACCTTATCTCCTTCAGCACATTTAGTGATGCTGAGTTTCGACTCAACATTCTCAAACCATGATAGCAGTCCAATGGCACCCTCGGTGCCATAAAATTCCATTGGCTTGCATGTCATGAAAGTCTTATAGTTGCATCCCTGACCGTTGTTCGAAGGACCCGCACCATTATTGGTTCGTCTGGCATCAATGTGCGCAACAATCTGAGTGAGGAGGTCAGCTAATCCAGCAGCACTGTCATTCGGGTTTTCATTGTTGTTATGTCCAGCAGCACCGTCATTCGGGTTTTCATTGTTGTTACGTCCTGAGCGAGTGTTCATAGCGGTAATGGCTCTGCGATAGACCAGAAAATAATGGGTTGAGTGAACGATACATGAACGATGACGGATGATGTACGGTACAATGACAGTCGTGACATAGAGATCGCAGAACGATGGGAACAAAGCCATGCTTAATCTAACGGGGCATAAGGTAGCAAAGAGGAAGAATCTACATGAATGCACATGTAAGGTACGGTAACACAAGCTGAAACATATAAACAAGTTATGCATACCCACCCGACCAATGCAACTTCAGGTGACCAGACTCTCTAGACTCGACCAAACATGATCTTTGACCACTACTCCCTTCATCGCATGATTCTTCCTGAATTATACATAGGTGATCAGGCTATGTATACTTGAGGATTAATGATGGAATGCTAGGACTAGTCAACTCGTATGATGTTCAGTGTTTAAGAAAAACATTATTTTGGTTATAGTTGCGATTTTTATTTTAGAAAAATCGGCATTCTCTATAACCTTTGGCTCTGGTACCAATCTGTCACACCCTCGCCGAAGGCGGAAACACGAGGTGTAACGAAATCGATATACATCACCAAAGAGAAATAAGACAATACCATAATTTACATTAAGGAAAAGTATAACATTACAACGTTGTTATTGCCGACTTTGGCAAATATAAGACATAAGTTTGATTCCCAAAAGATGGTATTTTAGTACATAATGAAAAGAAGTGACATGTGAAAACTTCATTATGCAAGACCTTGATGACAAGCTTACTGACGATCACCTGAAATGCATGAGAGAAAACGGTCAACTATAAAAATAGTTGGTGAGTATAAACGTTTTAAATAATAAGAAAACCATTTGAGAAAGTTTGCCAGGCAAAGGCATTGTAAATCCACTCAGTTCCAAGTCCCGCCATAAGAGACTTGTAACCTGTGTGTTTACAACCCATTGCACAAAAAGTAGTACGTTTGGTAGTCAAGTACATATGGTCAATATAGTTCACAATAAGGGCACATAGTACAACATAAGTCAAGGCCGCTCCGAACAAGGGAGACTTGAAGTCACTCCGCCACCTAGGCAAAGAATTATTAGTCACTCCGCCGACTTGGCGAAGAATTATTAGTCACTCCACCATGGCGAGAATTATTAAGGATGCTCTGAACATGAGAGACTTTATAGTGTTGCTCCGAACAAAGGAGACTTTAAGTCTTAGATCATACAGTACACTAAGTCCAAAAGTTCAAGTCCAAAAGGTTCAAGATAAGTCAAGGGTTCAAATAATAGTGTTCGTAAAATAGCAAACAAGTTTGTTTGAGTACGATTTACTTACGAGCATAAATAGTGAAGCAATAGTCATTTAAGTTCGTTTAAGAGTAAACAATATAGTTCATGCATCCACCCCAAAACGATTAAAATAGTTAGAAAAAAAAAGGTTCGTGAATACTCACTTGAAAGGATGACAACGATGACGATAGCGGTTATGATGGAAATGAGGCTCGGTTTCTAACCGCGACCTAGAACGAATGAACAATATGATCTACTTAGATTATGAGGTGATGTAGTGAATGTACATGCACATGATAC